>QZGG01001043.1:0-83126 GCA_006409495.1 Sedum album | reverse complement strand
AAATACCCAAACCCACCTGCGGTCACCTCACCTTCCCGTCAATTTCAAACCCAACAGCTCATTTTCCCTAAGCACAAAAATCCAAAATCCACGCGCCGACGATTAACAATTTGCTACGCACGCGCGTGAACCGATGACGACGTCAGTAGCGTCGCCGAGGAAGTTATTCTCCGAATCGTCGTTCTGGAAGATGAAATCATATGGTGTATTAGGCGGTGGTGTGAACGATAAGAAGCGAGGAGGAGCGAGTAGTGTTGGTTTTGATGATGAAGATGATGACGATTTGAATACCGAGCTTGTTCAACTCGGTGCTGAAAGGACTAAGAACGTGTTGATTCTCATGAGCGATACCGGCGGCGGACATCGCGCGTCCGCTGAATCGATTCGCGACGCTTTTCGATTGGAGTACGGCGATGAGTATAACGTACGCTTCACCTTTATTTTATTTTATTTTATTTTTGGTGATAAGTTGCTGATTTGTAGAATTTCATACCTTTTTTGAGCTTTGAATTTGTCTTTAATTTTTTTTGGATTTTTGTTGACAGATTTATGTGAAGGATGTGTGGAAGGAGTACACAGGATGGCCATTGAATAGTATGGAGAGCCAATACAAGTTTATGGTGAAGCATGTCCAGCTGTGGAATGTTGCATTTCATAGCACTTCTCCGAAATGGATTCACTCTGTCTATCTGGCAGCTATCGCTGCCTTTTACGCTAAGTATGTATAATTCTAGATGACTTTGTGTTACTATTTTTGCTTGCTGATCTTGAGTAAAAATATTTGGTTGCTGGAAAATTTGATGTTCGTGGAGGTTTAGGGACATTTGACATATTTTGTTTGCTATTTCTGGGTTGTTTATTTTGTGACGCTACACGTTAGGATCTTGCGTGGAAGAGCTAAAATTAATATTTTTATGTGGAGCTGGCATTGGTTTAAGAAATGGTTTTTTGGTTGCGTGATTAAGGTTCTGGTGGAATTGATTATTAAATTGTTGTTTGTTTGGAATGTAGGGAAGTTGAGGCTGGATTGATGGAATATAAGCCGGATATTATCATCAGTGTACATCCCCTCATGCAGCATATTCCATTGTGGGTGCTCAAATGGCAAGGGCTTCAAAAGAAAGTTGTGTTTGTTACTGTTATAACAGACCTCAATTCATGCCATCCGACATGGTTAGTACCTTGGTATTGTTTAACACTTTATATTATTTTGTATTTTTTCTATGTTGAGTTAACCGCTGAATTTATTCAGGTTTCACCCAGGTGTGAATAGATGCTACTGCCCGTCGCCGGAGGTTGCAAAAAGAGCTGCATTGTTTGGGTTAGAAGACTCTCAGATCCGCGTTTTTGGATTGCCAGTGCGGCCATCTTTTGCTCGTGCAGTTCTATCCAAGGTGATAAAATTGGGATGCTGATTTTGAGCTCATTCAACCCATCTGTTAAGCTCATTCAATCCATCTGTTAAGCTCATTTACAAGTACTTGAATTTATCATTTTCTTTTGATAGGATGAATTACGAGTTGAACTAGAGATGGATCCCGATTTACCTGCGGTTCTGCTAATGGGAGGTGGTGAAGGCATGGGTCCTGTCAAGAAAACTGCTAAAGCTCTTGGAGAATCACTGTTTAGTAAAGAACTTGGTAGACCTCTTGGGCAACTTATAATAGTATGTGGCCGCAATAAGAACCTTGTATCCACACTTGAATCGTTGGAGTGGAAAATTCCTGTCAAGGTAACATGAGTCACTTCTTGGCAGAATGAAAGTAATAACACTTATATTTCTGATAAACTGAGTAACTGTCATGTTGCCGGAATGCAGATTAGAGGATTTGAAACCCAAATGCAGAAGTGGATGGGAGCATGTGACTGTATAATCACAAAAGTAATTGAAAGATCTCTTTTACTTGTAAATAGCTGTATACACTGCTGCAGAATCTAATAACACCCTTACTAATTTTTCAGGCCGGACCTGGTACTATTGCAGAGGCCTTGATAAGGGGCCTTCCCATAATTCTCAATGATTACATTCCCGGACAAGTAAGCAACTACTTATCTTAGACTACAGCAATGTCGTTAATTGAAATATTGAATCATATTAATCAGTTTCGACGTGTCATATTAACTCTAAAGATATTAAACTATCTGTACTAAACTATACTACCTTTAAATTCAACTCAAAGTTTAATTGTACTCTCAGGAAAAGGGAAATGTGCCCTACGTAGTGGACAACGGGGCCGGTATCTTCACAAGGAATCCAAAGGAAACAGCAAGGATTGTAGCTGAATGGTTTAGCACAAAACTGATGAGCTCAAGCAAATGGCTGAGAATGCAAAGAAGCTAGCTCAACCAGAAGCTGTGTTCGACATTGTCAGGGATATAAACGAACTATCATGCCAACGCGGACCGCTCACAAACCTTCCGTATGAATTCACCTCCTCGTTCTCAAGCCTCATTTGACAAAACAAAAATTATCTAGCCTTCATTTCTTCTTAGTTTTAGATTTGCATGTACATTGTACAGTAATTATAGATTTGATAACTTCATTCTTTGGGTGCTTTGTGCTTCACAAGTAGTCCAAAT
Organism: Sedum album; assembly: GCA_006409495.1. Taxonomy (NCBI): domain Eukaryota; kingdom Viridiplantae; phylum Streptophyta; class Magnoliopsida; order Saxifragales; family Crassulaceae; genus Sedum; species Sedum album. The sequence goes on along the minus strand of QZGG01001043.1, from coordinate 80,546 downwards.
AGACCCAAACCCAATGCGACTTGCGACAGTCAAGAAGTATTGTAAATGTGTAAGAGTGGTGTGTACTTCTAATGGAAATAGTGTTTGATTAGGGACAGACTTGTTCCTCAGATATGACTTTTAAAAAAACATTATATTCACACAATATATCCTTATAAGATAAAACAAAGGTTTGTTATACAACACAGGTCACAATGAGATCCAGATTGTTTTAAGTGTTCCTGTACCAGACAAGGAACAATCTAACGTAACCTAACGTAACGTAACACATGAGATGATATCATCTTCCTTTTACAGTCTTGAGGTAGTCCATTCTCATAGCCCACAATTGTGCCCCTACTGATTGCATGTCTGGTCTATCAGCTCTGACCGGTGCTGCGCATTGGATAGCCAATCCAAACATCTTGTACAACACTCTGGCATCAATTCTTTCTTGCATTCGTGGATCCACCAACATCGTCACTGATCCTTCGTTGAAATTCTTAAAAGCCTAAAATATAATACAGCACATTAAGACAAGTAAATTTAAACATTGATCGTACTTTAAATATCAGATTTACCCAAATAAGTGTCACTCGTTCTTCTGGAGGTCTTTTAAGTTCAATGGGTTTACGACCAGTTAGGATCTCAATCAGAAGAACACCAAAGGAGTATACATCGCTCTTGGGAGTTAGTTGGAAAGTTCTCATATACTCAGGGTCAAGATAGCCCATCGTGCCTTTAACCTTGGTGGAAATATGTGTTTTTTCTGCATCGACTGAACCAAGCCTCGCAAATCCAAAGTCAGTGACTTTAGCTCTGTATCTTTCATTAAGAAGAATATTGGAGGACTTCACGTCGCGATGGATGATTTGTTTCTCTGTCATAAAATTGAACAACACATTTTATGACTCAAAAGGAAATGCCAGAAGATTTCAACTGATGCGCAGCTATAAGAAGAATATTAATAACTGAGCTTATCATATTAATTTACCAGCAAAGAGATGAAGATATGTCAATGCATGGGCAATATCGATGGAGATCTCCAGTCTTTGGTAGAAATCCAAAATTTTGCCGCGCATGCCTGAGAAGAATATAGACAAACAATCACTCATGAATAACTTAAGAGGGTTATATTAATTTGTCAGATATCCATAACAGCCTTACCATCGAGATGCTCCCTTAAGGAACCATTAGGCACGTACTCCGTGATAATAATTCGCTCATTTGCCTCTCGATATAGCCAAGTAGCTTGACCAGATTTCGATGATCAATCTTGGCAAGAACTTCAACCTCATTTCTAAATTCAGAGCTTAAAGACTCGAAATGCTCCTGCAAGTGTGATTCGAATGAGACGAGAACAATTTAAATCCATTATTTGTATAATCGAGCTTACTTTTTTTGCACGCTTGATTGCAACAAACTGACCATCTGGTAGTTGTGCTTTATAAACAGTCCCAAAGCCACCCACGCCGATTGCTAATGATCGAGAAAAGTTTTGAGTAGCTTTAGCAACTTGGGACAAATCTAGATGCACAGAACCGATTCTTTTGATTTGTGGGGACATTGAGAATCTTGAAGGACTAGGAGGCACGCGAAATGGGCTGGCTGGGATCTTTTCAGGAACTTTATCAGAAATCATTTCGATGGAGGAGGTTGAGTCCACTGAAAAACAAGTTTAATACTTAGAAAAATGTCACTATATAAACACGAACCAATAATTTCAATAAAAAACATAAAATGCTAATCAATCATTGTACGAGATGAAAACTTACTCGAACCAAGGTTATTTGATAGAACGGCCACTGGGTTTTGCTTTCTCCTAGCATGGAAGCATGCACAAAGGAAACATACAAACATAACTGTCGCTCCAGATGCTGCAAACACCATCACTTTAATTGGGGTCGAAAGTGGTTCATGACCGCCCTTGTTCCTATTTGGTTCTCTAAGTCTACTCCCATCCTGGCTTTGAAGAAGTTCTCTTCTGGTCTCACAAACAATGTTGCCTGTAAATGGAAAGAGTAAGGTCAAATCAGTCCAAATGTAAGTTCCAAAAATTGATTGGAAAGAACAAACGATTGCATATACCTATGGGACGTAATGATCCACATCTTTGCATCACAAACTCACAAAACAAATCTTTTGGTACATGATGCCCATTTATTTGGAACAGTTCGTCTTTGTTACACTTTGAATACACGACAAGGTCTGCACCGCAAACCTCAGACATCATCGATTCTCCAGAAACAAAGATGCTCAAAAATAGCAATCCTATGAATACCATGAACATGCTCCTGGTTCTTGCAACTCGATAAATTTGATTGCAATCCATTTCCAGCACCTCAATCCCAGTTATAGTTCTCCCAAAACTCCCCAATTACCAATCTACTTTCAAAGCAAACTGCCGTAACTAGATCATCAATCTACTCCTTAAAATCAAACTCACTAATCCAAACCTAAAAACCCTAAAATCCAAACAACAACCCCATATAAACCTGAAGCCTTATCAATCGAGAATCAAAACCCACTTTCTAAAAACACACAAACAACACAAAATCTATAAACAATATCCCCAAATCTAAAACCCAAAATCTAAACTTGCGAGCTGGAAGCAAAACTCAATCTCCAAACAAAACGGAATCAATCATACGACAAGTGTTTCATCTCCCGGAATCAGATGCGCACCATCCTCGAGCTGATTAGCTTCCAAGTATAAAGACAAAAACAAGTAAAGACTTGATTTTTATTGAACAATTCACACTACGCGTCATCTCGCACGTCACTCAGTGTCCCTATCTGGAGTCATTTTTTATACGCAATGAATAATTTCCAGCATGTTGACTGTCGTGCCCAAGTTTTCATCTTTCACTAGTAGGAGTAGTTGACTCAGTAGAAGTGGTAGAGTTGACTTTGCCTCATTCTAACCCTATTGAGAATCTCTGTCTTTCTACTAGGAATATTCTATGATTATTCTAAACTTGTATTTGTATGAATATTTTGCAGTTTGCACTCAACAAGGTATTTATTTCATAAGATGTTAACAAAGTCAGGCATGAAGAGACTAGATATAAAACATGAAACCTAAGAGACAACATTCCACAGTCGACTTGAATATTACTTAAGAAAGTATGAACATTAAAACTAAGCAAGGCTATCCGTCATCATCATGGCATTGGGGTCGTCTTGCCAGGCCGGGAACTCCATTGGTTTTTCTGAAAACCAGTCCTTAGCACATATTATAGCTTCAACTGTCTCGGGGCGAAGTGAACTTCTATGTGGATCCATCTCCTTTGGTGCAGTGTCGAAAACGGAGTCACCGGACACTGTGGATATTGAGATGGATAGAATGTCTTGAGCCATTTTGGATAGAGTTGGGTACATTGTCCTGTTTGCTTTCCACCAGTCGGAGATGTTAAAAGGTAGGTTACGAGAGAGTAACTTATCCTCCAGGTACAGGTCCAGCTCAGGTTTTGATTGCTGGCTATTGGTTTTAATGAGGTAATTGTCAAACTCGTTGTTTAAGGTAGAGACTCTATTGCAGTTGAGTTCAGGTTGCCTTCTTCATTGTAGGTTGGGGTTAATGGAAGAGGGAGCGCTTCATACTCCTGGAAGAGTGCGTGTATTCCATCTTCAACTTGTTTGATATAGGTGCCAGCATCTTCACCATAGATTTTTGTGAAACTGAACTCGACCAGCTTCATCTTGAACCTAGGATCAATAACAACAGCAGTGGCTAAAATCAGACAAGAGTCTTTCCAGAGACTGTCAAATTTCTCCTGGATTTGGGGGAAGAAGCTAGCGACGAAGGGGTCACCACTGAGTCTAGCACGAGCAAGCTCCATCTGGATCTTGCAAATTTCATGGAAGTAACAATTTGAAGTAGGAACAGATGGTGTACTGAGTACATTCGCAGTGTCATAGAATAACTTCATGATTGTGCAAAGTGTCTCCACTTGTTTCCAATGTTCCATGTCCAGAGCCTCTTTGTAATCAGGATCATATGTGTCCAAGCAATAAAACACTTCTTTCAGTTCAAAAGCTGCCACCAGCATTTCATATGTTGTGTTCCATTTAGCTTGATCATCCAGAGTGAGAATCCTCGCACTTGGGATTTGAAGTTGATGTTTGAGTTCTAAAAACTTTTCTTCACGAGAGGCTGAGAGCTTCACATACTTAACATTATTCCTCACCTTTTTAATGGCTTCTTGTCCTGCAAAAGTTAAATCTAAAACCATCGAGCTTAAACTGCGGGCAAGGCACCTTTGAATCAGTAGCTGACCACCTAGGATATGGTCTTTCTTTATGGACATTTGAGCCCTGAGATTCTCAGTTGCTGCATCCGTTATAGGCTGGTTGATTGTTACCGAAAACAATCTGTTTTCTAAACCCCAATCAGAGAGACAAACTGCAACAGCATGGCTGATAGCTGATTCAGACTCTGGGAAAGGCTCCATTACGACATTGAGGAGGTGCTTATGTGGCTTCCAATCACTATCGATATAGTATCCAGTCAAAAATACATAACCAATGGACTGAACAGACTTCCACAAGTCAATGGCAAGGCTTATACGCCCAGGGATTCCCTCAATTAAGCTCATAACAGTGTACTTTTCCTTCAGATAGGTAGCAATGCAGTCCCCTTGCAGAGTGCTGAAGTTTATTGTAGCATGGCGAGGCTGGAGGCTTTGAAGAAAAGCTATGAAACCACTGTGCTCAACCATGTGAAGGTCATAGTCATGCATGATCATCATTCTAGCAAGAGCATGGCGATAAAGATCAGAATCAGCTGCGACAGTAGTTGAATCAGCGGTTTTGTATTGTCGTCTTGGGGTTCTGCTGCCATTTGTCTTTGGAGTGAAAGGGGTAGAGGGATCCTTCAGTTGATTACGAAGTATAGCAGCACATCTTCCATTCGGAATGTGTCGCTTAAGATGGCTTGTACCAGCAACTTTAGACCCAGTGCTGTAAGCAAAAGACTGCTTACACTCATTGCAAAAAGCTCTCCTACATCCATCACCAACGTACTGAATAGTAAAGTGCTCCCACACAACAGACTTCTTCTTCCTGCGCTTGTAAGGGTGAACTTGATGATCAGCTTCATCAGCAACCACTATCTGGTAGTTTTCGTTGGGGTGATCAGAATCCATATCCATATCACGTCAACTGTAACACCTGCTTAAACAAAAGTTAAGAATCCTAGCTCGATAATTCTTCAAATTAATATACAAGTAAGCCAGCAACACACATATACATCCAGTGCAGTGCAGTGCAGTGCAGTGCAGATGCAAAAACTCTAACAAAGAATAAATAGCATCCTTACGCAATTAACTCCAACTCAAAATTACTAAATCAAAAATCCACACGGCATTTTGTGTAAAACAAAGGAACAAATGAAAGCCATATTTCGATTGATCGACAAGAAAAGAAGTACACGAATGGTTACAAAAAAAACATGAAATCTTCTTCAGAAGCTAATTTCTGCCATAAAGCTTTGAACTACTAGCAACAACAAAATTTACATTAATCAGTTTCAAAACTCAAATTCAAACATTCTTAAACTCAAACAATCAACTCCATCTCCAAATTCCAGAACACGAAACCCTAATTCAATAATTCAACAATTCAACCTAAATCAATCTCCAATTTTCATATCTACAATTCAAAAATTCGTAAAACGTTAAACGAGAACAAACGAATTCAACAGAAACGAACAAGGGCCGTAGCAAAGAATCGCAATCAGGGCCGATGGACTTACTTTTAGGTGAAGAAAGGGTGACCCAGCCCAGTTGGATGAATCGGGCCGCTGCAGCTCCGGAACCGAAAATTAGGGTTTGGGGGCGAATTGGGGGCAGATGCGAGAGCCAGAAATATAAGGATTGGGCTTTGCGATCCAGAATTACAAGACATTATATTAATATTTTTTAGGAAATATTTTATTATTGTAAGCCCTTGTCCACTAATAATAACGTGTTGTCCTGTGATAGGCCGATTAAACCTCTTCTTCAAGATTTTTTTATTTATTTTTACGGGATGAAAATATAGTAATTGGATGTTAGTCAAAAATACTTGGTTTTGGTTAAACATTCAGGCATTATTACGTAAGGTTATAGTAAAAAAAATATTAATATAGCAAATAACAGCACAGTAACGGACTCAGATCCAAAAACATATTATTGAAGACAGGGTAACAAAGAGTTTAGGTGAGACAAAAGGACATAATATCAACCGTTGGATTAGATTAATCTGCGGTTGAGATTAAAATTGATTTTTATATAACGGACGGTTGGATTTGCAAAAAACCCTAGCGGTTGAAATTAACGGTTATTTTTTTGAATCAGATCTCATCCGTTAGATTATTAGTATTCAACGGTTAAGATTATGTCTCACCGTCTCATATTTATTTATCCGTCCTCCTAGAACCTTACTCATTGAAGACAATTCTAATTTCTTCGATATTTGGTAATTAACAGGATAAAAACTTATGAATCGTAAATAATAAATCACTCGATGACAAAAGTATGTAAGCATTTAGTTGGACTAAGTTTTAGACAATAATAAAGTGAGAATACGGTTGTTACTTACACTTCATTCTTTAGTTTGGAATTCTTTTATAAGCATATAGTTTACTTGCCATTGAAAGTCGACAAAAAATAGTACTAATATTCTGGAAATCGACACCTTCTTGATGTTGTCGTCGTCCGTCCCACGCTGCTCCGTTGTCCATGTCCGTTTCCACATGCCACCATGTGGGTTCAAACCCAGCTCGGAACTCTCATATTATTTTTATATGCACACACATTAATAAATGTCTCAAGTTTTTAAATGTTTTTCATTTAAGGTTGTATTAATATTGCAAATATAAAGAAGAGAGGCAGTTGTATGTAGCATGGCTTCGCACATTTCTTAAATCTTTAATGGACAACTCTGAAACATGTTGTGCCCTACTAGAGAGACATCTGACCGTTAGATCCGGACGCTCGAAATCACAACCGCACATAAAACCACACAAAAAGCTGAATCCTCAAAATTGTGACCTGTCTGTGGAGCCCACAACCATGAAATCAGCTCATCAAAAATGTTAATTTATTTATTTTAAATAACGTTAAAGAAAAAGAAAGCAGTTTAATATTGAAAAAGGGCTACGATATTCTTCTAGGGATTGTTGCAACATGCCCCTGCAGTTTACTATAAATACACACTCGAGTCTTCTTTCTTTTTTCAATCTCATTACATTATACTCTCTCTTAATTTCTCCTCCTTGATCCATTACGTTCTACCTTCCTGCTGCTTGTTGTTGGTTTGGTGTAAAGATTGGTTCTCTTTGTATCGTTCCACAGCTTTCTTGAACTGCACCAAATTGTCATATTAAGAGGTAATGCAGATGATAGTGTCGCAGTTCGATAAAGCTGTGGGATGAAACATTTAGAATCATGAGAAAATTAAACAGTCCCTCAGAGTAGTAGTCTTTCTTAACCCAATTCAATCGTTTTCTTCTAGTACACTCTCTTATGTTCATCAACAAAGTTAATGCTAATTGGTGTAGTTTAGTTGGTTTAATTAGAACTTCCATCTTACTAAGTTGACCTTATTGCTTCTTTACATCTAGAATGCAAAGATGCAGTGATCTAAAGCAGACATACACAAGCATGACATCTCGATGACCATTCATATGCAGATTTTTAAAGTCTTCATTTTGATTGTCTCATGTCACTTCCATAATGAACAATATGATATTGTCTTTTGAATGATCATGCATGGCAATGATGTATGCGGAAAACTTAATGGCGACGAGTGATGACTAAGTAGTGGAAACGATGATAGAAATGGAGCCGTTCAAATCTTGCATTTACTCATTTAACGTCCTGGGGAACACTGGAGTGGTGGCATTAGGTGTAAAGGTACATGTTTGGAATAGTTAATGAATTTGTACTCCGACCACCAACGATTAGGGTTTTGTTTATTCCTCGAGACAGCTAATGGATTTTGGATTCTTATGTTTTCCCCACCTGCCCATTTCATTGGCTGTGTGATGAATTATACAAGTGTAAATCCTATCGTATGAATCATGACATGGTCCTTTGATTACATGTAATAATGCCGGAGAACGCATTGCATGAAAGGGCTACACAGAAGATGCGTACAAAACGACCAGGTTGATGAGTTAGACACATATGGCATTTAATAAACTCATGCTATTTTCCTTTGAAGCTCATGACCTTAACCCTTTCGTTTGGGTGCCGGAAAAAATAATGGAAAGAAATTTTTAGGGAAAATGTAAAGAACAATAAATTTTCCATAGAAAATTAGGTGAAAAGATTTCATTGTTTCTTTTGTTCTTTTTTCATTTCCCTCTATACAACTAAACACTCCCTAATATCTCAACCGCGATTTGATTGATCTAGTGGTTGAGATTAAAGTTGGTTTTTAATTAAATTGAGTGGTTAGATTTGCAAATGCAATGGTGGTAAAGAGTGACAGTTATTAATATCAAACGTTTGATTAATAGAAATCAACGGACGAGATGATATATGTCCCTCCGTCACACAAATAATTGATGATCCTTCAATATTTTCAAGTTATAAATTGTATGTGGCGCCATTGCTCTTTTTCACACCCATTAAATTAACCTATATTTCCATCATAAATGGGGGCTTTGTACACCACATCATTGTATTATCATAAGTATCTTTTATGCCTTTTAGTTGTTAGGTTTCAATGTTCAATGTGTGTCTATTACATCTTAATTTGCATTATCATTGTTAATGACCTTTAGATCTATCGAGAGTCGGATTAGGATCCAAAGCATGCTTTGAAATGAGTAGCAGGAGACAGGAAGACATGAAAAGGTGACCAAATGGTGTCTTTTAAGTCAAAAGTTTATGTTTTCTTTAACTCTGTCTGGTTTTGAAACATTTTAATCATGCATGTGTACCTTAACAAAGAAAATCAGTCCTGTAAAAGTTCCCATTAACGACCACTTTTGAACAACTGATCATCCAAGTAGGACCTCATCCTAACATAATGATATAGCAAAATATTAGATAAAAATATCATAGTCAAACTATTAATTCCAGATGAGAAAGATCACCGATCACATTCACATTAGAGATCAGTCATGTTATGGTCTTCAGTCTGGTATAGGTCGTGCAAACCTTAGGGCTTAGCCAGCCTTCAGTCTGGCATGGGTGGAAGACTGGAAGTTGGCCTACTCGATATATATCCACACATTTAGGAATAAGCCCTTAGTCCTAAGCCCTCAAAACTTAAGGCAGCCTTTTTCAAAATGTCATGATAAAGAGAGCTAGCCCACGCAGAGACGTATGTAACAAAATGTTATATACTCTCATAAAACCATATAAAAGAGATATTAATAAAACATGTTTTAAAGAGTCGAATCCCTCCCATACCACAAGTAGTCCTTGGCTGGACCGGTTAGGACGTGTCATCGACATACCTTGTTCACACTTCTACCAACATTACCTTATGGCGTGGTTCGATTCCATACCTTAGCTGCTTGATGTCCAACAGCCACGTACTTTGCTCGACAATTTTGGTCCTCCATCATGCTCGCGTAACTCTCAACTTTTAACCAACTAATATAGAATTAGTAGTTAGCTTCTGACACATTAACCCTCATGCACCTTCGCGGACACTAGAACATAAGACCACAGTATCATGTGTCGCTGAGATTTTATCTAAACTTCATTGACATGTTTGTACATCATTTTGACCCTTTTGCCCTTAAGTTTAGGTAACGAAAAAATAAATTAAATAATACTTTGGTAAGTTTTGTAAATTTATCAAAATATCCTTGAACTGACGAGGTCGGTATGCAAACTATCAAAAGTTTGGAGTCAAATATCTTGAAAATTTTCTTGACGTGTAGGTGAAACATTGACTTGTTGTTTAGTTTCAAATTTCTCCAGCTAAAAAACTCAACAAATATTGTATACCTTATAATTAAGTAACCTACTTTAGAAATGGATGGAGATTATGGTTTAAATTTAACACGTAGACATAGATTGCTTTTTGGTCTCTTTGTTGTCTGATTTATTACACACTGCTTTTGCAAGGCTTAAATGCTAAGAAGAGGTATCTAGACGACATTGTCAAAATCTAAATAATATCCTCAACCCGTGCGGAACATTATAATACATAGTTTTTGCGAATGCAGTAGGATCCTAAGCATATGTCCCATTCCATTGCGACAGCATATTATTACTCATCCTGTATGGATTTGTACTGCCTTATCATTATGCCAGTTTTAGAAATAAAATGTCAGGATAAAATGCACGCTGCTTGAACAATATCTTTATATTCGATTTTTTTTTATTATTTATGATAAAAATGTACTGTATTCAACTCAGAAGGTTTAATTAATTTATTTGAAAATAATATTATTCAAAATTTGCGTCATTATGACGTTGTTTTAGGAGTACTAGAAAAAGAGGAAAGGAGAAGTGGTCGGCTTAAAATCCGACAGGGATAAGGACAGGTGTGGCCTCTTTTTTAACACAATGTCTTCTTCATGTCCCCAAAGCGAATCTCTCCATCTATTCCACCCACTATAAACCTGCGATACTTTCTTTCACATTTCAACATCAACCATTTCCAGGATATTCATTGATCTGACCCTCATCTTCTCTTCATCACTTTTTTTGTTTATTAATGGAGCTCCAATTGGGTCTGGGTTTGCCAAACAACAATACAACTTACGAACAGTTTCATGGACATGGCGAGAGCAGAGGAAATTTAGATGGACAGAGGTATAGAGTTTTCCATCAATTTTCATATGTTTTTAAGTTTGATTAAGTATACCCATTTAGAGTTTCTTTCATTTTTGCAGGAGGAGAGGTTGTGGCGAAAGGAGGCAGAGAAGAGGCAGAGCTGAGGCAGTTGAGAATGAGTGTGGAAGGTCTTTGAGGTCTAATTATGTGAAGGTGACAATGGATGGAATGGGGATTGGAAGGAAAGTGGACTTAAGTGTGCATTTCTCTTATGATTCACTTCTCGAAACTCTCATCGACATGTTCGACTTGCAATGTAAGTTTCCATATTCACATACTCTATTCTGTTCAATTTAGTTAGAGTCATGACGCTCATGAGAACTTCGGAACATTAAAATTTATATCTTATGAATGTTGAATTTGATTTCTGCAGATATGTGCGACATGAGCGTGAGTTGCTTTAGGCTAGTTTATCAAGACAATGAGGGGGATTGGCTTTGCGCGGAGGACGAACCTTGGGAGTATGACTTCTTCGACTACCTTGTACATTTACACTTAGTATCTTGCATTTGGCCAAAAAGATCGACTTATGTTACTTTTTCTAACATGACACTCATTTTCTCTTGATTTCAGGAGCTTCGTCCAATCTGCATTACGTTTGAAGTTGATCCAAATCTATCAGCAGGACTAAGCAAGTTGAATGAAAATCACACACCACGAATCGACGTGCAGCCGTGAAGGAGATAACATCAGATAGACGAGTAGAGAATTTCCAGAATGTATATAACGGATGAGTGTATGTGCATGATAAGGATACTAACTGAAAAAACAAAGAAACATGATGATGAACAACACTTTCACATAGGCACTTGGAGCTTGTAATCTCAACTGTTTTCAGAAACACGTTTGGGCCAACTATGGCCAGCTTTAGTTGATTTTCATCACTGTTGGGCTTTTTATTGGGCCAGATATGTCCCCGACATAAAATCGGCATGAGATTCGGGAGTACTAAAATGTTGTCTTTGCTAAATTGTCCGTAACAAATCCGTAACCGATAACTCTCTACTTAAATACACATGCGGTTTTCACATGTCTGAATACACTCGCGAGATAATGAGATGAGAAAATGAAGAGACGGTAAATAGTATGAGACGTTTGGAGGATTCTACATTCTAGTGGAATAAGAAATTTCTAGTGGAAAAATAAGACTTTTTTATTTTTTAAATATTACTCCCTCCGTCCCTATAAATTTGTCCACCTTTTTGATTATTTGTGTGGAGTATAATAATCAAAATGGATAAATATTATGGGACAGAGAGAGTAATTTTTAGGAATATGTGTTCATTGGAAACGGCTGTCACAAAATGAAATAAAAGCTGGAGTCATCAATATGATGGTGTCTAACTACTTTATGGGCGGCTCATGTTATTTTCAAAAGAGTGGTGATGCACCAAATTAATGTGCATCTCCAAATGCTTATGAATTATGATTATGATTTTTTAGCACGAGGTATAATATAATCAATCACTTGATTTCTGACTTAGAAAATCGATGGTTCATATTTTTCTGAATGCATAAGTTTGAATTATTCAGTCATTTGAAAAACATTATTTACAAAAAAAATAAAACTCTGAAAAAGAGTCGATGGTATGTACCTTTTTTGTCTTATTCTTCATCGGTCTCATTTAATTAGCAATATTCTTTTTCGTTTTGTTTACTCACTTTAAATTATTTTCTTATACCTATACTATTTATTTAATATATCCTTCAATTTTTTGCCAAAAATATGATAGACGTAGGCATTTTGGAAAATGCGCATATTCGAAACACACATTTGATTGACTTTTTCATTGGAAATTATTCATTTGATATTGTGAATCACATTGCGTGGATTACAATACATGTAGTGGCGAGGATAACAATTTTTAAATCATCATTATTGGTAAAAACTAAATATCTTCGAAACTCAAGTTAAACAGATCGTTAGACCGCTATTTCCATCCTGTATAAATATTAGATAACATTGGGCTTGACATTAAGTGGATATGATTAAACAATTTTTAATGCCAGCAAACCTTATCAAAAAAATGTCATTTTCCCCAAACAATTCCTGTTTTTATAATAATGATTAAATAACAACAAAACACTTGGCTGTAGGAAGCCCAAAGATCCGGTCCATGTAGTTCCACGCATCTCTCTTTTAACTTTGTATACGTTGTTCTGCTTATCACATTACTGCTTGAGCATTAGTTCTGCTTATCACTTTTTTTTCGAATTTCAATGGTTCTTTTTTAATTGACAAATTGGATTAAAGATTTTATTGAAATGTCTGCTGTGACAAGCTAAATGTCTAATTAGATTAAAAATTTGAGTTATAATTTATTCTTTATATTATTTCTAATAGTGAGGAACACGTTTTTATTTCAATTGCAATATCCAAAACAAATTAAGTTCAATTTGAAAGAGAAAATATAGTATAATTTTTTAAGTTTCAAGAATATTTATTTAGGTTCAAAGGTACACAAATGTTTAATTAGGTACTTGTCCTAAATATATGTTTTAATCTTAATAAAATCAATAGGAATAGTAGTGGTGATAGTCGATTTGTTACACACTTGGTAATCTACAAACACGATTCAAATTTGAATCCTTTTGTATGCATTTTCACATTGAGTGTGAGATTTATCCGATCCTTGATTTCATAGTGAATAATAACTCAGAAAGACAATTTTGATCTAGTGTAAAAATTAGATTGTTGAGTGCAAAAGGATTCATATCTTCGACAAGTGCTCACTCTCCAAAATCATTAATTAGTAATCAAAAATTTATTTACTTGTTTTTAGCAAAAAATCGATAAATGTGGTGCACATTTTAAGCAAAATTTGAATCTTGTAAATTTCGCACAAAAATCTAAAAAAATTTGCTAAAAAATACGTGACCAAAATGATACTTAAATTTCACACTAAATCTGCATGTGAGCCCCACTTTTAGGTAATGAGGAATTAATTAAAACTCATTTAACTTTATCTGAAAGGGTAATTTCGTCATTTTCTAAGAAAAGGTGCGTTTTTTCCCGTGAAAGAGATTGTAAAATGTTAATCAGGTACGGACGCTCCTTACCAACGTGATTCCTACTCCTAATTTCTCGCGATAACTCGTCACAGCTTATCACTTAACGTATCATCTCATAAAACGTACTCTAACATTTCAGCTGAACGTTAGTTCAACCGTGTAATTGAATTTCTCTTACCGGCGATATTTTCGTTTTCTATGAAGACGAAAACCTTCTCTATAAATAGCGAGCAAATGTGACATCTCACCCTCTCATCGTCTCTTCGTCCTCAAATTATTCACTTTATCCATCTCGTCGTCTTCGTCGTCGTGCTGTTCACGCGCTTCGCTCTCTCCGATCTGGCGCTGCGAATCGCGCTTAGGTATGAGATTCTTCATTTCGCGGTTGATGTTGTGATTTGTGTGAATTGGTTTGAGTTGTGATTGATTGGGTTGGTAAGGGTGTGTTTGATTTTGGTGTTTGATCGCTTTGTGTTGGAATTGAAGTGGAAATGATGTGGTTTGTGTTTGTGAAAATTAGGGTTTAGGTAGATCTGAAAGGAGGCTGGGAGCGGCGGTTTGTTATTGGAGATGACTTCGCTCAGCAGGGAACTTGTGTTTTTAATACTTCAGTTTCTTGATGAGGAGAAATTTAAGGAGACAGTCCATCGGTATGTGTTTTAATTCACTGGCTTCTGCTTTGGCAGTGTATATTAGGGTGGTGTTGTGAGTTGATATTTATGCTGAATTGTTTTGGTTGTTTGGATTGTAAAGTTTGGAGCAGGAATCTGGATTTTATTTCAATATGAGGTATTTTGATGAGATTGTGATAAATGGGGAGTGGGATGAGGTGGAGAAATATCTATCTGGATACACGAAGGTAGATGATAACAGATATTCGATGAAGATATTCTTTGAGATACGGAAACAGAAGTATCTTGAAGCATTAGACAAGTAAGTTGTGCTACTGGTAGTGCTTGATCATTTACGAAATGAGATCCGGTGCAGCCTGCTGCATTTTGCAGCCAAAACACAAAATACGTAGTTTGAATTGATGATAATCAAAACTACGTAGTTTTGATTTATGAATAAGCAAAACTACGTCGTTTATTAAAAGAGTTTAGTAATTCTTAATTTTAGGGCGTTTTACTTAAAACAAAATTAATACTACGTTGTTTCGATCCGCTGCAAATGGTATGCAACATCAGATCCGAATCCGATCATTTACTTGTCATGAAGTTTGTGTATGTCATTTTTTTACTAGTGGCTTGGGTAATGCAAGTAACTGAATGAGGTTTTTAATTTTGATTTTACCACTTTAGGAAGGATCGAGCTAAAGCGGTGGAGATATTGGTTAAAGACTTGAAAGTGTTTTCTGCTTTTAACGAGGACCTCTTCAAAGAGATCACTCAGCTGCTAACGTTGGACAACTTTAGGTGAGGGAGATTGCTGTGTTTCTACTTGGAGTTTTTCTAAGGCTTGGCAGTCAAATGTTGCTTTTATTATGTTGGTTAAACTATTGTTTTGCAGAGAAAATGAGCAACTGTCAAAATATGGTGATACAAAGTCTGCTAGAAATATAATGCTTGCTGAGCTGAAAAAGTTGATAGAGGCAAACCCTTTGTTTCGTGAGAAGCTTCAGTTTCCGACTCTCAAGAACTCTAGACTGAGGACATTAATTAATCAGAGGTCAGTCACACAATTTGATTTCTTTTAAAAGCAGGCAAATTGTTTACTTGAAATTATTTTGCTTAATTCATGTATTTCTTCATTTTCCACCATTGAGTCTCACGTGAGTAATTTTTTTATAGTTTGAATTGGCAGCACCAACTCTGTAAAAATCCAAAGCCTAACCCTGATATAAAAACTCTCTTCATGGACCATAGCTGTGGGCAGCCGAATGGTGCGCGGGCTCCATCGCCTGTCACAAACTCGTTGATGGGTGGAGTTCCTAAAGGACCTGGCTTCCCTCCAATAGGAGTCCATGCCGTAAGTGCTACCATGGGGTAGAACATTTACTAGAGGTGTGGACTTAAGAAAAATGATTCATTATTATAATGATGCTGATTTCATATTTTTCCAGCCTTTTCAGCCAGCGCCAGCTCAGCTTCCAGCATCTCTTGCTGGATGGATGGCTAATCCATCTCCAGTACCTCACCCTTCGGCCTCTATGGGGGCCATGAGCTTGGCTGCACCTAACAATCCAGGTACTTGTTAACTCATTTTAATCTTCTTATTTTTATTTGTTCGTATTGTCATACCATTCTAATCTTAATACATTGCTTCAGCGTTTGGTCCATCCGACCCCTTGATGTTCAACGATATGAAATCGGCCATGCTAAAGCGCCCCAGGACTCCAACTAACAATCCGGCTATGGACTATCAAACAGCTGACTCTGAACATGTTGTGAAGAGACAGAGACCTTTTGGATTGTCTGACGAAGTAAATGTCATATAACTATTATGTGTGTCATTTTAAATATTTGTCCGCAAACATTATTTTAATTGTTTTTTATTCTGAAATATATGGTTGATTCACTTATGTTTAACTGGCAGGCCAGCAGCATCCCTATTAATGTGTTGCCTGTTGTGTACGGTGGCCAGAGTCATAGTCATGCTCACAATCCTTACTCAGCTGATGATTTGCCAAAGAATGTCATAACTACTCTTAATCAGGGATCTGCTGTAAAGAGCATGGATTTTCATCCACTGCACCAAATCCTGCTTTTAGGTAAGTCCATTTATTTTAAAATTTGGCCATTCAAACTTTAACTTCATTTTTAATTTGTGTCATTTTATTTATAATATTGTTTTCCATACTATTAGTGGGAACAAACACTGGAGATATTATGATCTGGGATATTGGCACCCGTGATAGGTTGATTCAAAGGAACTTTAAGGTCTGGGACAGTGGGGCATGTTCCATGGCATTGCAGGTTCATTATTTGCATTGTTATATTCTTGCTGTTGCATTCGAGTGTTCCTAGTCATCGTGTTGACCTGTGTCTGGACTCTGGTTCCAAATTTTGCAGGCATCTCTTGCTACTGATCATACCATATCAATTAACCGCGTGACATGGAGTCCTGATGGATTGTTTGTTGGTACTGTAAAATATCCCTTGTTATCTCTTTTTATATCGTTGTTCATATTAATAATGTTGAATGAACTGCCATCACTATTCAGTCATGCTGTATTTGATTTCATTTGCATTGCTTTTTCTCGTTAGGGGTTGCATACTCAAAGCACATTGTGCATATATACTCCTATCAGGGCGGGGATTTGAGAAATCATCTCGAGGTTTGATGCTCCACTCCAATTTCACCTTATTTGTTATATTGTATATATAGTTCTTCTTTAAGTGATTTGATTTTTGACCCTCCGTTATATTGACTGGTCTATATGGTGCAGATTGAGGCACACGCAGGTAGTGTTAATGATCTTGCCTTTTCGTATCCAAACAAACAATTGTCTGTTGTGACTTGTGGAGAAGATAGGGTTATTAAGGTATATTTTGGCATTGTCTTTCATGTGTGCTAGGTATTTATAATATTTTCTTATGTCTATCTGTTTTATGTATAGGTGTGGGATGCAAATACTGGGGCAAAACAGTTTTCTTTCGAGGGCCATGAGGCACCTGTCTATTCTGTGTGTCCGCACCACAAAGAAAATATTCAGGTACATAAAGAACCAGGCCTGATTGTTTGTTCCTTTACTAATGCCTTCCTCTTATATCCTAAATCATCGTTTGTGTAGTTTATTTTCGCAACGGCAACAGATGGGAAAATTAAAGCCTGGCTTTATGACAATATGGGTTCAAGAGTTGACTATGATGCGCCGGGTCATTCATCTACAACAATGGCTTACAGTGCCGATGGAACAAGGTAGATAATTCGTTGCAAAAAAACTTTTTATTGAAAGCATTAAATAAGCGATGGGGCTTTTTAAATTTAGCTAGTTAACTTGTTGCTTGTACTATTTTCGCAGATTGTTTTCCTGTGGCACCAACAAAGAAGGAGAGTCACATCTAGTAGAATGGAATGAGAGTGAGGGATCTGTTAAACGCTCATACCATGGTTTAGGCAAGCGGGCTGTGGGGATTGTGCAATTCGATACCACAAAGAATCGAATATTAGCAGCTGGTGACGAGTCTGTTATTAAATTTTGGGACATGGATAGGGTTGACTTGTTAACGTCAACTGATGCGGATGGTGGTTTACCGGTAAGGAAATATAAATGACTTACTGGTAGTTGATAACTCGGCAACTTTTTCCCTTGCTATTATTGTGTACTGATTTTTTCGTATCTGCAGCCTTCACCGTGTTTGAGGTTCAGCAAAGAAGGAATATTACTTGCCGTCTCAACTAATGATAATGGAATCAAAATTCTTGCAAATGGAGATGGTATGAAAGTGCTCCGTGCCAATGAAAATCGCTTAGTTGATCCCTCTAGAGCTGCTTCAGTGGCTGGCACCGCTGCTAAAGTAAGCCAGGTCTGTTGTCTGTGATTTTTCCTTGCAATGCAATTTTTGTCAACTAAAGTTGCGTGCTCAGTCACAGGCACAGAATCTTGGAAATTATGGGGTTGTTAATGCTGTTATTGGGTCAAGCAACGGGGACCGTAATGCTCCTGTTATGTCAATGGGTAACATGGTGAGTTAAATTTCTCTGTTGAATAACAATAGATGAAGATGCGGGATAGTTTTGGTCACAGTTTTATCTTCACTCTTTATATTATGTGCTATGCTTAATTAGCTTTGATTATTTGTCTCTTTCTGCAGAACAATGATAATCGTGGCATAGACGTGAAACCAAGGATTTTGGATGAAGTAGGGGACAAATCAAGGGTTTGGAAACTAACAGAAGTTAATGATCCTTCACAGTGCCGCACACTTAGGCTTCCAGATAATGTTTCACAAATAAGGGTATGCGTTTGTTTTCAGCGCATTTGAAAACTAGTTATAGTATGATTTATGCAGAACTAAATTATGAAATGGTAATAGGATTCTTTGATCTGCATTGATATTTACAACCATTCTATCTATTTCAGATTGCAAGGCTAATATATACTAACTCGGGAGTTGCGATACTGGCTCTTGCCGCCAATGCTGTTCACAAACTATGGAAATGGCCTAGAAATGAGAGGAATGTGAATGGGAAAGTATGTATGCATTTGAAATGCCTTTTTAATTCTTCTAGTTTACCAGCATGTCAAATTAGAGGCTCACAGAAAAGTTCTGACACTTTCTTTTCTTTTCTTTCCAGGCAACTGCTAATGTATCACCACAGCTAAGTCAACCCACAAGCGGAATACTAATGACAAATGAGATAAGCGACACAAACCCTGAAGATGCCATCTCTTGCTTTGCACTTTCAAAGAATGATTCATATGTAATGTCAGCATCTGGTGGGAAGATATCTCTATTTAATATGATGACTTTTAAGGTACATTTTCTCCTGTTTGAGAATTTCCCTAAGGTACTTAATGTGGTTGAAGATGGATCTCCTACATTGCGTAAGTTATTTGGAATGATCTGTGAGTATATCTCCAATGTCAGACAATGACGACATTTATGCCGCCACCGCCAGCAGCAACATTTCTGGCATTCCATCCCCAAGACAATAATATTATCGCCATCGGAATGGATGATTCCTCTATCCAAATATACAATGTTCGAGTTGATGAGGTCTGTTTGTCTTTTAATTCTTAAGATTTTATTTTTATTCTGTCTACAATATACGTAGTACTAATTCTGTGTAAATTAATATGCAGGTTAAAACCAAGCTCAAAGGTCACCAAAAGAGAATCACTGGGCTTGCTTTCTCTAATGTTCTAAATGTACTTGTATCTTCTGGTGCTGATTCTCAGGTATGATGAACTCATTAAATGTCTTGTTTTTTTGGTTCACTAGCAACCACTGGTTCTACATTGTGGACATATGGCTGTCTTTCACTTGTCTGCAACTTATGATTGCTGAGGTGTATAAATATCCATTTTTTCAGTTATGTGTTTGGAGTACTGATGCATGGGAGAAACAAGAAAGCAAGTATTTACAAATGCCATCAGGGCGTGTGGCGAGTCCGCTTGCAGATACACGTGTTCAGTTCCATCAGGATCAGATACATGTGCTTGCGGTTCACGAGACACAGATAGCCATTTACAGTGCAGCAAAACTAGAATGTTTAAAGCAGGTATGCTTTTATCGTACCAAGTAGCGGCCAAAGTCTGCTTTTCAGTTGCTCTGTGGTTGTCATCTCCTAACGCATCTCTAACAAGCTGTTTAATTCCGACTTTAAATAATTAATAGTGGGTTCCTCGAGAAGTCAGTGGCTCCATCACTCATGCTACCTACTCCTGCGACAGTCAGTCAATATATGTGAGTTTCGAAGATGGCAGCGTGGATGTCCTCACTGCTTCAAATCTCAGATTAAGATGTAGAATAAACCCAAGTTCTTATCTGCCTTCTACTCCCAGGTATGCATGATACTATTATAGACACAACTTTCAAGTAGTGTCATCAAATATGCTATTCTTCGGTTTAATGCTTTTTTCCTTCGGGTTATCAGTGCTAGGGTGTACCCTGTAGTGATTGCTGCTCACCCATCTGAACCTAATCAATTTGCCTTGGGGTTGACGGATGGAGGAGTAGTGGTACTGGAACCAAATGAATCAGAAGGCAAATGGGGCACTGCTCCTCCTAATGAAAATGGTGCTGGACCCAGTAGCAATCCGTCTGTAGTGGCCAGCTCAGACCAGCAACCCCAGCGGTAACAAAGCAAGGCACCATAGCTGCTTGATATCATCTAAATCTCTTGACATCCCGCTCCTAGACAGTTGCCATTCCTGATCCTGATTGGGTAGCTGTGGAAGTCAAGGGTTTATCCTAATTTATGGTAGCAAATTAGAGCACAGGAAGAGTCATCACATGAGGCTAGAATCTCGCAAAAAAACAAGGTCTTTGATGTATGAAACTGAATTTGTAAATTATGGGAAAATAGGATGGTGAAGAGTGTTTAATAACAGTTACATCTAGTTAAACCCCTTGTTCAAGTTTTCTTTGAAAGGAAGTATTTCACCATCTTACACTGCCCTTGTCACAGTTGTAACTTGTAAGCGATTATTATTGAAAATTGGGTTATATCTTTTAA
Organism: Sedum album; assembly: GCA_006409495.1. Lineage (NCBI taxonomy): Eukaryota > Viridiplantae > Streptophyta > Magnoliopsida > Saxifragales > Crassulaceae > Sedum > Sedum album. The sequence goes on along the minus strand of QZGG01001043.1, from coordinate 59,643 downwards.
CTGTATTTCAAAAGCTACTTAATGGTTAGTAAACCTTGAAACACGATTAAACCATAAAAATAAGATCAAACTGATCTAAGACCAAGCTACCTGGGAACTACAAGATGTAAAGTCTTATCTTCCCTGATATCAAACCGTATCAGAATCACAAGGGGAGGGAGTGTCAACTGTGTTGACAGAAAATATTACCGAATGGGTGACTGAAAAACAGCTACATCATACGGCAGGGCTAGCATAAATCACTTAAAAAGAAGGATATGAAATTGATGATAGACTAAGTTCCATTAAAGAAAATCAAGCAAAGAGGCCTAAAATATTCTTGAATCACATATACTTCTTGGTTCTTTTGGGTTCTGTTAAACCTTACTCGTTGATGTATGTACTTAAAACTATATATGACAAAATAAATCACAGTCAGAGAAATAGCAATAATGTTGCACATGTCATGAGCTTCCAGAGGTATGATCCGTGGCCGCTACTACGTCCGACATCCTGTAGAAATCACAATTCAAGAAAATTTGTCAGAGAAATTTGGTTCCCATTCTAACGAGTTGGTAATGGTTTCTATAGTAACAAAACAGATAAAAATCATGCAGATGTGCTTCCACTCCAACACAAGGATAGATAATGGAACAAGTTTTTAATCTCAAAAGGATTCCTATGGTCTGCATATTTTTAGGCCTTACAAGTTACAACTAAACTTAGCCAAAACTCCTCTAAGGTCCCACAATTATAGGTCAGTTGAACAACTAAATAATACTCTTATTTTCAAAGCAGTTTTAAATGCCTCAATATCAAACTACTCAAATTTAAATACATGAGGCTGATGACAAGGACACTTATGTTTCAATAAAAAGGCTACGCACATATAACCATATAATTCAACAATGATAACATAATCAAAAAAATTAATGATCCGAAGGTAAATATGGAAGAAAATATCAACATTTACAAAAAAAGTGCCATGCAACATACCTTAAACGACCGATGTGATGAAGCTGCTGAAGAGGATTTCAGCCCCTTAAACCCAATATCATAAGCAATACTTCCATCAGCTTTAAATAATCCAAAGTTTCTCTCAGATGTTGGACCAGTCTTCTGATACTCGTTGAACATTGCAAATATATAAGCCTTGAGGGGAATCTTAGGCCTAAACGGCGTTCCCTTCTTCTTGGCCAGCCTTTTCCGAAGATTATAATTAAATGTCCTAGCATTAGTTACATTCGCAGCAGCTTCGTTAGCATCCCCTTTTGAAGCCCATCCAGTTTCTGTAACTATGACTTCCATCTTTTTATAACCCTCACTTTCCAACGCAGCATAGGCTGCATCAACCTGAGCATCAAGCAAGTTGTCATAGTATAAACCAGTGCCATTGTCATAGACTTTATTAGTCTTCTCGAAGAGAGCGTAATTGATATCAATCTTCCCTGGATTGTACATAAATGCCAAAAATGGGTAAGCATTTAAACAAAAAGGAGAGCCTGTCTTTGCAAAGAAATCCAATAAGGGTTTCATGTATTGGACAACATTGTCAGCAAAAACGCACGCGGATGGAGGAAACGAATTGTTAAACACTCCCTGAGAATGTGACGTCGATACCATAACTTTATCGCTCAACTGTGCCTTTTGCAAAGCACTATAAATATTCTTAACTGCCCCAAAAAGAGCAGCTGAAAGCTCTTGATCGCCTCCCAACACCTCATTCCCCACCGCTATGCCAACAATATTCGAGTACTGATACGACTCAACGTTTTCTTTAACCCATTTCACAGCTTGTCCCTCGCTGCTACTGATTTCTTTCAAAAGTCCATTGTTAAGCCCAATGGTAAGCTCGAGCCCTGAGCCACTGAATGCCTCAAGAACACTTAGATTGGAATCAAATATCCGCACATTTTTTATCTTTGACGCTTTTAACAGTTTTACCACTTTGTCAGGTGACGGAATGTTGTCCGCAAGTCTACCATAATTTATTCCGTACGTACCAGTGAATGCCTCAGTGCTAAAAACTGTAACCAGAAACAAATAAAAACAGCTCAGGAAAGAATATATGCAAAGAAAAAAGAAACATTCAGAGCAGAAATCATACAAATCTCCTATTCTCAAATTCAGAATCAATAAACACCCAAAGTCAACCCAATATACACAGCTCAACACAAAATCATACTGTATACTCACTTCAAATTCCCCCAATATCGAATTTTTCACATAATCTACACACAAAAATCCTTCCCAGAACCACAACAAATTCAAAAAGGGAAAGAAAGTCATACCATTCAGAGCAGAAACCACCAATACCATTGACAACATCTGAGCCAAAACCCTCCGAGCCTCCATCAATCAAAACTCAACCTCACCCTACACTCAACACCAACTCAATTTAAATCTCATCAACTCCAACAAACTCAACAACCCACTTAATTAAACTCCTAAACCAATCAGAAAAATCACTCCTTTCCAAAAACTAACAGCAACAAACAATCTCACTCAACGCCGCGCTCCGATCCGTCCCCAGCTTGAAAAAAATAAAGCAGTAGACTTTCAATCGAATTGGGTGATTGTAATAGAGGGTAATAAAGGGGTTTCGTGGTCGTTTTCGATTGGCGAGAGACTGAGAGAGATTCTCGATCGATGAATTTTATTGCTTTTAGTGTGAATGCTTTTTTTGAATCGTCTTATGGTTCTCGAGTCGTTTTCTTTGCTTACTGAAGACTTGAAAGAGAAACTGTCGACAAGGGCATTTTCGTCATTTTTCACAGAGACCCCACGCGCTTATATTATGTTGCTAGTTATTTTATTTTAAAATATATTTATATGCTTTCCTTAAATATTTGGAAGGCAGTGAAATTATATTCTATGATGATTGAATTTGCTGATTGATAGTTCCAACTAAACCATTAGAGTTGAACAAATCATTAAAGGCATTATTGATGTCCTCCAAAATGATATTTGAGCACTTGAAGATATATGAATGTGTTATATATTAAAAATCGACTGAAATTTCATACAGCTAAACATCTATTTACAGTCAATTAAAACGATGAATTTTAAAATGATTTTACGTGATGGCTTCAAATGTATATGTTAGTAGGGCTGCTACATGCTATCACTCTAATCTTAGCAGAAATAACACAAAACAACAATGTTTTATCACATGGCAAAAAGTAAAAGAAATTAAAATAGTGTTGTGAAACGCATGTAATTGGTATAATGTTTCAATCCCACTACAGTGAGTCACTGAGGTTGTCGTTTTGGAAAAAGGTAAATGAATAGAAGCAAAAGTCCACAAGTTGTGCAATGAACGAATGCCTGATAATGTCACATTCCATTTTCCAAAACATGCACCTTTTTTATTTAACTATGTCATCTTGCCTTCTTGGTCTCACACAAAAATGTTATGAGCTCATAATGAACCAGTTCTCAAGGAATCAAACGACCGTATTCATTATTCAATATAATTTAACACGTATCTCTTAATTTATCGATATTTTTCAACTAATTTTCTTTATTATTTAACAGTTTTAACGCGTGATATTTTTAGTGGTAATTAAGGTTTTATAACAATGGACTAGCAATTCAGCACCTGAATGTGTGTTTGTATAATGGATTTGTTGTCTATAATTTGGACAAGGAGCAATTTCTATTAATTCAAATGTAAATATAAAAGTATGATGAAAAGCTAATAGCGTAGTAAGAAAGGAATCAGCTCACTTAAACACACTTTTCCGTCCTCGTAAAAAGAAGGCCTTTACATATCATACATATGCAATTATCTATTGTTGCATGAACCTTTTTGGTCAAGAACTGCGACGTCAGCATTGGTATCTATGAGTATAAAAACTGTTTTTTATACTTATGAATATGATATCTATCCAGAGAAGTGTTCATTTACGACCCCCACATGGCGTGCGATCTCTGTGATTCACGATCTGGGCCGTTGGATCGATTTGATCCAACAGTCCACAATTCGCGCAATCCGCATTTTGTCGTTTAGCACTTGCACGAATGCATATTGAAATATGCATATAGTTAAGTGAAAAGATGCAAATAGTTAAAACTCAATCTGCACACATGCAAAGGATCGCAAGGGAACCGGACTCTATCTATTCATCCTATATATAAAATGTAGGGGTGAAATTGACGGTTTTTTTAAAGCCACAATTCACATTCTTATAATACCTTTGTTTATATTACTAATTATTTAAAAATGCCATCACATATACTACCCTATAATTTTTAAATTTATCATTTGATTTTATAAGCACAAATTATAATGTGCAACAATTACTAGTTTAAATTAATTAGCATGCACTTTCATTAAATCAGTTATAATTAAGGTTATAAGGTCATTTTAGTAGCTGCTTCAAAAGACTCGAGAAACCCCAAACGGTGAAAGCAAACTGAGTTGGGGTTGTCTACTGGGCCGGCCCAGCTTGAAGGAGACCCCCAAGAATTATATGGCCCAGCCCGAGATTTCTAAAGGAAGTAGGCCTTGACAGCTTTCATCAGCTTTTAACATGCCAAATCCCATGGGTGAATTGATCCAACATTTTTACGTTGGATGGAGATGGACCATGCTGTAACTAAGCCACTAAGGTATGGAAGAACATGCAAGTGCGGGGATAGAAAGCAGCAGGTATTGAAATGACAATACAATATCATGTCTTCATCTAGTGACAAAGGCCTAGTTTGGAAGTATACGAAACACACCATGTAATGACCTAGCTGAGTCATAAACACTGATTCTGAAAATGACTTGATATGTAAGCTTAAATATGTATTCACATCTTATCATATTTGGATTTGCTAAAATAGAACTCCCTTGGAGGTAAATAAGGGTATAAGAATTCAACAATATTTAGGGTTCCGTACATTTGGATCGCGCGAAATGCACTATATTTATGGTTGATATGGAAGAATTTACATACAGCCAACAAGTCGGAGAAGCAGGACAATGAACTGATGATTCCATTTTAGAAGTTTGACATGCACATTCAAAATCAAATTTAAATAGAAAATGGAAATTGAAGAATAGGAAATTTGTAGAGTAATGGCATTAAAAATATCAATTAAATGCTCATTCAGACATAGAAAATGACCTAAGCCAAACAGAGAGGTACCCCTATATAATCAGGTCGGCCCAGTAAAATTAGGGCTCTTCTCCCCCTGCTGATAAGGTCTGGTCTGAACTCTGAATTTCACTTTACTGGTTTTATGTGTTGTATGTATAGACTTGTGAGCTCCTTGCTTTAATCGGTTGGCATGCAGAGATAGCAGAGTAGCCTTCTCCTCCAATTAACTGTAACTCTTTGTTCTTACATTTTATCTCATGGACAAAAGTTAATCAGAATTAGTTATTGAAATAATCACGAGATTTCGTGTTGTTCGATGCTATTATTAAAGAATAATGTTGATATAAATCAATCTTAAAGTAGTTCCGTTAGCCAGATGCAAGGTTGGCATTAATGTTGTACGTAAGAGTTAAAAGCAAAGTAACTATCTGAGTTCTCTCTCTATAGAGGTGGCTAAGTTTTCGGGTAGGCCTTGCTCAGCACCCACCCAAGTGCGTTCTCACTTGGTTGTAGGGCATGACTTATGGATGTGCGCACAATTAGGGTTCATGGTTGTACACTCCTACCACAATAGTAGTGTTCATCAACTAAATGGTTAATGGCTTTTGGGTTCTGTTACATCGACAGAAGATTGTCTTATTGAAATTACGACAATGCTTACTAAAACTATAATCGATAGAGACAAGGCTATGCTGCATTTCAATTTATTTATTAAAGCGGCCTCATCGAATTATTTAATACTTTTGGTCTCAAGGTTTACGAGGGGATTAACTGCCAACCTCTCAATGAAAGGGAAAATTAATTTGTGAAAACAGCCTCCTAATTTTTAATGGGACGTTGGCACAAAGCAATATCATGAATCATGATATGATTTACAAGATTTTAAACTTTATTCTCATTACTGACACTGTTCAACTAATTTCATATTCCACAAATTAATTAGAACATTGTTGTTAACAATATGAAATTTAGTTGTTAAAAACTAATTTTAATCTCAAAATGTTGAATTAATATGAATTTGAGTCCAACAAAAAATCTATGGCTTAAATGATTCAAACCCCTTCTCTCTGGGTGCTAACTTCCAAAACAATTTGTTCTTCTTTCACTATTTCGTCTCCTTGTCGCTAATTTCAATATCTCAACTAATTTTTCTCACTCTCCCCCAACTAATTTACAATCCCTAACAAGCCCTCTCCTCTCTCTACCCGACTCCTTGAAAAGGTTTTTGTATATATAAGAGTAACAGGCCATGGTAGTGCGTTGTAGAGAGATTGTGAAAGTGTGTTCTAGAAGTAACACCCTTCCCAGTTCCCCCAAACTAGAGGTAATATAGAAGAGAGACTTGAAGACTCAGGGCATATTATACCTCTCTTTCTATTCTCATCTGTCTAGTCTTGTTGTTACTGTTGAGAGAACTTCGAACTCAGATTTCATAGTTGAGTATTGGTCCATTTCGGGCCTTTGTTGGACTGAGATTGAGGAATACGCAGCATCAGCAGCTTGCAAGCAATTGTAATTTCTCGCCGTATACCTTTGAAAAAGATGGGTAGCAATACTTATGTAGATGTTGCTGGCCCTGAGCAGCTCTGCTACATCCCTTGCAACTTCTGCAACATTGTTCTTGCGGTACATATATATACGCCTGTGGATACTATTTCTTGTTGAATTTCTGTGAAATCTGGACATGGGGTTTTACAGATTTGTTGCTGGTCCAGGATCGAATTGAGACTTCTTAAGAGTCTCCGTCTCCTTTAAAACTCATACATATTTAGACTTTTTCTTTTCTTTTAGTACCACCATCTTTATCTGTCAGTAAAAACATGGAAAAAGTCATAACTCAAATCTCTCTATATTTCTTAGACCCAGCAGTTCATAGCTCTCCAATACCTCATTTTTCAAATTAAAAGTTTGTTCTTTTTTCAATACATCTCAGCTTAATTATCATTTCATTTGATTCAAACCCTATGTTGTCTATCTCCATTTTGTTTATCCTTCGGTCACATGAATCAATTACATGCCATTTTATGAATCCAGTGCCCTCATACAAGATCCAAATCAGCCCTACTTAATTTTAGATAAATTTATTGTGCAGGTGAGTGTGCCATGCAGTAGCTTGTTTGACATAGTGACAGTTCGTTGTGGTCACTGCACCAATCTTTGGTCGGTCAACATGGCCGCAGCCTTTCAATCAGCCCTCTCATGGCAAGATCTCCATCATCATTACCAGGTAAATTTAAGCCGAAACTCATGGGTTTATTAACTTCTACACCCACCTTTCAGGGATCTCAAATTAGTTAGAATGTATTGAAAGCATTTATAATTTTCTGTATTCATCTGTCTTTTGCTGTCTTGCATGGATTTGTTGTGTAGAAACGATCTAGAGCTAGCACTACCTAAATAAGCCAGAAATTGATTTGCTTTTGGTTAACTCAGACTTTGTATGCGTTCTTTTGCGGCTGGATTCTGACCCTAGCTAGTCTCCTATTCTGACCCCCTATCATAGTTTCTTAAATCTCAAAAAGACCCAATGCCCTTTGATTGATTGGATTGACATGTTTCTCATTCAGCTACCACATACATATATTATTTTATTATTAATTTAGCTAGACCCAGTTGAATAAGAAGTAAAGTACTCAGTAGAATATGGCTCTCTCTCAAGGTTTAGGGTTTTTCTACTGGGATTGGAGAAAGAGAAGTTTTTTAGTAAATTGTTCATGTTTTATAGGCTTTTGAATGTGTGTAAGCATGCTGCTGGCAGCTGCAAGCTGTTTCTGCAGACGGTTTCAGTCACTTTAAAGTTAATTTGGATCTTTATCTCGTAACCTAAAACCAAATCATTTCATTCCTTTCTATAATTGTTAGTGTCACCGAGATGTGAAGTGTGTTTTCAACACCATGATATATACCCTAAAAAGTTTATTGAATCTAAAAGGGTTTTGTTTGTATAGATTGAATTTCTAACTACTTATTTTCATTTGTGGAGATGCTAGTTTCTCTTGGTTATGCTTTTCAGATTTAGGGTTTTAAACATTTTCTTTGAGTGAGCAGAGAATAATGAATGCTTGGTTCACGTAGGAGCCTAACTACCTGAACGGTGGCCTAGACTATCGGATTGACCACCTGGGTTCTTCCTCCAAAGTCACAAACAAGATGGCAATGCGAGTTCCTGCTCCTAAGCCCACTGAAGAAAGGGTTGTGAATCGCCGTAAGTAGACCTAATAATTTTTGTAAAAAATATCCAGGTTCTTCAACACATCTATCTCCAAAAATACGTATAATTAACTTAATAACTTGTGGTTTTATATTTTCTTATTTTCCATTCTTTTTGGCAGCTCCTGAGAAGAAGCAGAGAGTGCCTTCTGCATACAATCAGTTCATAAAGTAAAACATTTCATCAGATACTTCTCATAATCAGCTTTGCCTTTTTACTTATTCGTTCATTTATTATTTAATTTGAATTCCTTTACTTAAGAGGGTTACATTATTCTTACATGATGCAATTAACAGAGAGGAGATTCAGAGGATTAAGGCTAATAACCCTGATATCAGTCACCGGGAAGCATTCAGCACTGCAGCTAAAAATGTAAGAACAAGAAGCATTACTGATCCGTTTACAGTACAAATCCAAGTTGAAATCATCTTTGATCAGAATTACTTTTTGTCAATAAACAGTGGGCACATTTTCCCCATATTCATTTTGGATTGATGCTTGAACCCAACAACAGCAATCAAACCAGTAGGTTTGATCAGGTCAGCACTTGATCTAACTAGCTAACAGTATTAATATATTACAGTGCAGCTAATTCAGATCATTATATATTTAATCTCATTTTTTATAATGTTTACCCACAGAATATTGCTGGGAAGAGATTAATGTCCAAGGCTGGTGGGGCGCAGATGAAGAAGTGATGGAGGGAATATCTACACATGAGTAACAGACTTCCTGGGGATAATTAAGACGATCAACGTTGAGTTAATTACCTTAAAGATGTCATATGGTTTAGTTATGTTATGTTGATGTCACTAAAGTACTTGTTTGTTTTACTAGAATTATTCAAGTTTTAATGACGTACTATTGCAAGTAAACAAAGCTGCTTTTCTGCCTTTGTTGTAATGACTAATGAGTTATTTTCAGACATAATTCTTTCACAAGTTTTAAATACCTAATTAAAAAATAGGAATTGAGGTTGAACATGGTGAATTAACATGTTTAACCTTTTAAGGCATGATAAAATAATAGGTGAAACGATGCTAAACAAAATGTTGAAACATTTCGATGACAAAACAAAATTGGTACCCATTTACATGATTTTAAATAGTGTGGCCATATTGTTTTTGCGTGTCTTGTCTTCATCGATCGACTGTGTTTCTGATAATTATTAGTAATCAGTCTAATATTATATGCACACTAGACGGCAAAACTGAGTTGTGTACATAGAAAATCCCAAAAAAATCATAGTTGGCATCATAACAAGTCAAATAGCACAATTGATATGGAACTAGATTCTCACAAGTGATATACCTTCAGAAAAATCTATAATGTTGCTTCTTGGACTAAATATCCCATGGCATCTGAAGAACCAAACTGAACCAGCTTTCTTTACATGCTAAATGACTCTGATCTGATTCAGTGTTGCAAATTGAATTATTAATGCTTGAATATTAAGCAAAATACTTTGACAAAATTAATAACTGTAGGCAAACTTTAAGTCCTTTGACAAAATTATTAGGAAAGTGGCATGAGATATGTTCAAGATGTGCTGAAGTAAACAACTCATGAGGTGATGAAGCAGAGAGAGAGAAAGTGTGTATAGAGCTCATGAATGAGGCATTATGATAAAAGAGATTCATGGACCACAACACCAACAGTTGCTTTATTTGGTGTGAGTACTTATCTGCAAAACTCCATTACATAGATCTCAGGGTTTCAGGCATGCAAACAAGCTAGCCTAGCAGGGCATTACTCTCCACTAAATCTGTTCAGTGCATTCAACTTTTGACAGAGATTTGTTGGTATAAATGAGGCCTTAGTTGATCAGATTTTGATGTGATAAACTAGCTCAAATCTTTTTATATGTTGATTGATAGAACCAACCAACATTCCACACAATTTGATGCAGCCAAGTTCATCTGTCATTTCAGCATGTGAAAATATGCAGGGACTTTTTTCCAGCAGATACTATCAATGCCTGTGGTCCATCAACTTATAGGTATAAATCTGCTTCAAAGTGAAAACAGTAACAAACAGCAAAAGAACAAAGATTTCATCAACCAGTTTACTTCAAATAAGCCTCAACCAGAAATTGTGAATAGATAAATTGATTCTGATAGACTTCATAACACAGTTATCTTAATAACAAAGTTCAGTTACTACGATATATACTCTGTGATAACAGGAACTATCAATTTTACAACGGTTCATTCTAGGCAGAACACCCAGATTTACGGAGGACCGATGGACCTCATATTCGTATTGAATTTAAATATATATAGGAACCAAGTACCCAGGTATACCTAATAATAATGTCAAATGGGTGTTATCTATATTACATGAAAAAGTTCAGAAATCCAAGCTCGATTATACTCATCTTTCTGCCACATAATAGTAAACAGTCCTGTAAACTTCTACATTAAAATCCCTTTAAGGATTATGAATAATGTACAAAATGGAGATTGAATAACATAGGGATCTGCAAGTTGTTAAATTTACTGGTCAGTGAAATCCCAAGATACCTTGGTTTCAAAACTGTTAGAGAAATAATGCAATAACCATTAATGAACATAGTGGATGGAGTAGAAAGGAGCTGAGGAGCTGCATCAGCCATCACCTTATCCTTACCCTACCATACCTTACAGAACAGTGTGCTGTGTCTGCTCTGGTTTTAGGAGTGACTTATCCCCACCCCACATGACAGAGAATCTGAAATGTCAAATCCATGTCTGTTTTTATTAGCATTCATTTCATTTCTCATGTCACTTCAACCTCTGACTCATCCCCACTTCCTTTCAGCAACCCTACTTTGGATTGTACTCAATTTAAGTTGGACACAAACACATTTATTCACACAAACTCTCTTTCCTTTCTACACCATGTATTCATGTTTATATACTAAAGGTGTCAAAAGTATATCAGTGTTTGGAAAAGTGTGTTTATAGAGGTGCTTCTTAGCTTCTCCTACATTGTACCTACACCTAATAAACACCAAAGCATTAAGCAGCAAAATTCAATAAGAAATAAGAACATGTTAGAAACATATATGAGATTATGGAACCATGTTCTGATTGATATGTGTACGTTGGGAGTAAGAGGATAAATTCTGTAAATGAAAGACTGAGAACCACATCTTGTACCATAAAATGTTCCATCACGCCTCTGAACGTCCCATGAAGCACGTCGATAGTTTCAGTAGATATAGCTTTATATCAACTATCTAAAGAAAATATTCCAAGTGTCTGGAATCTTGAAAGCAGTAAGGAAGCACATTTAGCTCTTACAAATACAGATATCTTCAAACATAGAAATTTACTTCAAGCAGAATACTGCAAATTCAAATATCATCAAGTTAAATGGACTGAACATTTTCTTAAGAAGCGAAGATCGACTAGCAGAAATAAAATGACAAAATATACTAAAATTTATGCATCTAAATAGTGGTCCGGGTAATGTATTTATGAATGTGATCACTGGGCAAACCTGTCGGCGCTACATACGCGAGTTCATCTGTATTTTAGCTTTTTACCCCTTACATGTATCGAACTTCATTACTCAGTGGTCCTATACTTCCAGCAACACTTATCTAAACATCCCAAGATCGTCAGGACCCTCATTTTTTCTGATTTTGTTTGATGTTCATTAACATGTATACAGGCGAACCAAGATTAAATAGTAAGTTAAAAAGGATGGGAGCCTTCTATAGTGGATTGGTCTAGTCCCATTCAGGCATTTACAAGCTTTGGCTTGGAAATGGGGCCTTCATTTGTATGCATCTTGTTGCTTAGCAATGCTATATATCACCCTTGGCTCCGGTGTTTCGATTTCTGGTTGTTAAATAAATTTAAAAAACATTTTCTTACTGTTTTGAAACATCAAGGCAGTAATTCTCAACCAAAAACAAATACAGCATGCAAAATGTAACCCTGTTAAATATAAAGTGTATTTGCATTGTGTCTGTGTCGAGCCTGTGCTTTGCCTTTCATCGTCGATCGATCCGTAGTAGCATTCACCTTAAAAACCTGTGACAAAATGATAATGTTTGATCAGCAAACAGTTTTGAACTTAAGTTTCTCACAATGCACTTTTCTTGAAACAGAGTTCTTTGTATATCAAGATGAATCATGAGAAGCTAGCAGTTTGAGCAGATTGGCCGGCCCATCAGGATTTTTGAGCCCAACACAAATATTACCAAAAGCCTTGGCCAACAGAGCTGGGCTGGCTGACCTATGTTGACTAAAGCCATATCAGAAGATTGCTTGGTGCTTCAAAATGAGGTTTTAACATTGGCCAGAAACTGAAAATGCAGTTTGCATCTTGCAAATTATTACTAAAGGTTTTACCTGCTCAGAAGCTCATTTTCTTTTTCTAATGGTAAGGTATGCAGCCATGGATGCAGAGTTATTGACAAAGACATTATGCTCGTTAGACATTCCAATTGATATTAAATGTGTGGAGGCCTAGCGTGTAGAGCCAAAACAACTCATCGTATTTCATGATGCCAACCGAAATGAAGATGATCCAGCCACATATCTGTCAACAAACAAACATGTTTGTGTCTTTATCTAGTGTCATGGCATGATGAATGTGTGGATGGTTGGCTTTGTCTTTTGAAAGTAACTCGGCCACATGTGATGTGACTGATAAACTGGAAGCATATACTGAACGAATTCCTAATTATAATATTTAATAACAATCAATCCACCGATAACACCTTCCCACGTCACATATTTATTAGGATTTAACATTGAACATATACTTTGTAATTAATAGCGCCACAATTCCATTCAAATTATAATTCACGAACATCAAATAAAATATAAACGACGAAATTGCCCCTGACAACCGGGTAAGATATCTGATCATCATCATTAACTTCATCATATCCAAAGTAACGATAAGCGGTCACCGGTAATAACCGGTTCGTTGACCGCTCTGATCTCGGAGCATTCCTTTGTAGAGTGCAACCCTATTCGCTGGCATTCCCGTTATTCTCTCTTGGGACTTATTTGAATAAGAATTCGACCTGGCGATGAACTTCCTATGCCGATTCCTAAACTCAGCCCCGTCGCCTCTGGGCTCCACTACATCGTCCGCAAAATGCACCCTTTTGTTACTCTTCTTCTTTCTCCGCTTTCCCTCTGCAATTAAAAACAGAGCTTTCAGTCATTTCAAATAGAAGAAGAAAAACAGAGCATGTCCGAAAAGGTGTCGAATTTGAAAAGGATTTAGAATTTAACGGACCAGAGGAGGAGTGGAGGCAGGGACGAGGTGGGGTTTTGTGATGACGGAAAACTATTAAGATGAAGGTGCCGGAGAAAGCGGCCATGGCGGTGACCAACACCATGCTTTGCGAGGAAATAAAAATCGACGACATAGCGGCGACAAATCCGTAATCTACAGAGGACAGATGAGGAAAGATGAAACGTCGCTTGGTGTGCACATGCGCTCGCAATCTAAAATCGATTTTTAACTGGATTCGATTTATCGTGCATGGAATTGTTATTGAATTCATAAATTCATTTAATAATGACTAATATTTGTTATAACTAAAATGATCTTTTTTTGAAAACATAATTTACTTTCGCATATTATCCCTGTTCTATTTAATATTTACATATTAATATATTAATTAATTACACATTATTTTATAAAGAAAAAACAAACAATTATGTGCACATATATGCACAAACCTACTAGTGATATCTAATGCTTTGAATATTATTCTTATTTTATTTTGATAATGTATGAAGACAACGTAGTCTTGAGTCGTTAAAAAGCTTGATCCTAGTACGAAAGAATTTTTAACTTTGTTTTCACATATGAATTTTTGCTATATTAAGAATGAAAATTTTAAAATTGCAAAATAATGATACAATGGTTTTTGTTCAATATCTTGAATTGGTACGCCAGGTTGGCAAGACAGAAATATAAGTGCTGGTTATTGTCAATTATTAAGAGGAACAACTTGTTGGACCTTGTTTGATCGTGAGGTTTTTAAAGGAATCCTGGACCGATTGATAACGTAGAAATTGATTTTACCTGTTGGACCTTTTCGTGCAAGACAGACAGATTCTCTTTCAACATTCTCAATCAGTTTAGTTTTCAGAAAGTGTGGTATGGTGACAGATGCTTAGTATCCCTACCTTATGCGATGGAATCTACTAATACATGACTGTTGCTTCAGCTAGAAAAGTTAATAAGATTTTCATAATATAGCTGTTGTGATGAAAGTGTATACATATATACAAGAGAACAAATAAAAATGGGGATACATTATTTATATCGACATGCGGAAATTGGTTGTGTCAGGGGTGAGATCTCGGGCTACCTGGAGTAGATGCTCAAGGTTGTCCGGGTAATGTTGCAGGAGCTTCAAGTTGGCGATGAAGTCACCACCTAAAAGTCGGCTTTTCACGCAAAGAAGCATCGCACAACATATTCTCAGCAGCATGTCCTACACATTAACAACATTTCTATCAAATATTTATCAGTGCGAACATTGATCTTCAATATTGTAGTGTAGAAGTGTGTGCTGCTATTTCATTCACAAACCTGAATACCAAAAGGATTGCTTAGTAATGAATCCCAAATTCTTAAAATTGAATGGAAATCAAACTCCTGAGTGAGAAGCAATGTGATCCATCTGAAGGCGTAAAATTGTGGATTCACCTGATAAAGCAAAGGGGTAATCCTCGTATCAGAAAAAAGTTTGTTCTTTATTGATTAGTAAAAAGCATATATGCAGATCTTTTACCTTAGTTGTGTATTCAAGGTGTCTCCACAGCTCTTCATCATTAGCCTTCAGAAGTTCCGACAAGCGCAATAATGTTGAATGGATGCCCACTGGGCTATTATCCAGTTGTTGGCAGAAGTGATCAACTGAATCGCTCAGAAGCCTCACAAAACAAGCAAAGCTATCCGCCTCGGCATTGGCCTGAATATAAGACATTTTACTAAGTTGGGAATGAAGATCGAAAAAATATTTTTTCACACTATCCATAAAAAATAAATGTGTAGGTTTTGTCAATCGTTAGCCATTACTTACTACCAACTCAGTTTTTTTTGTAAAATTCTGCACATACGTACAGTCATACCGAGGGTAATTAGAGATATGCTCTCATGTTATGGTATAACTGTAAACTTACCAATAAAGTCGAGTTTACTTCATTTCAGATATATGCAGAAAAAATGAGCAAGTATATGAATGCCAAAAACTAAAGCGAAGGAGCAAGCAGGTAGAGAGGTGAGAAAAAAGGCAGAAAGATCGCTAACTGAGCCGAAGACTCACAGCATTTTGCTCATCCGTGTCAGTGCTGAAAACAAAGAGTAAAGGTGCCAACACTTCATTCATTCCTTGCACATAGCGAATTGCTGGATTAAGCTTTGCGAATAAGAGAAGGATATTTCTCATAGATTCCTGTATATACAAGGTATTTTCCATAAAACAGTTTAGTTCACATATAAGGTATGCAGAAAACAGAATATACTACATTAGAATGTGTAATGGGATACCCTGTTTTTGCGACTAAGTGATGTCTCTCCAGAAAAAAACTTCATATCAGGGTGTGTGCGTTGCAGGTCACGGTCAATCTGCTCTGCTATTTCAGTGTACTAGAAACATAATTTTAATATCTAGACCACATAATTAGTAAGAGAAATGTGGATCTGACAAAGCATCAGCGAAAACAAGAGAATTACTTGGAAATAGTGATGCCATACACTAGATGTTCCCAAATTCAAAGGATGCTCATCTTCCGAAACTTTATGTCGACTCAGTGGCCCAGCAATATTAGCACTAAGATCAACAGGCTTCATCTCCTGGTTATTGAGTTCTTCAGTCTTCTTCATTTTGAGTACTGACTGGCTAAATTTAAGCCAACAATTGATCAGCATATAAAGGTTTCATCTGAGTAAAAGATACAAATGATAATTATCATTAAGCATCTTACGGGACTTGTAAGAGTCTCCTCTTTTAACACAGAATACTTAAGACGACTTTCTGCCAGCTCCTTTTCCCACAGGTCACGATCAGGAGATAAGTAACCCAATAGCAGCTGCAATGCAGTAGTTAATTTTTTTAAGGCAGTCGTCACACAACTCAAATCGTACTGCTAAGAACTGTGTGCTGATGGCACAAGGTCATGCACTTTTATGACTGATTTTGTACTGCTGAATTATAAGCACCAGTCCACATCTATTAAACTGAAGTCTGTGATGCCACCGAACAAATACCTTTGAAGCTCCCAAAATATATTGTACTCATACATAAACAAAAATGCAGCATATTCAAAATTGAAAAAACATATAAAATATGAAGACAGGCATCCAAGATCACAAAATTAGCCAAAAGAGAAAATATTGGATGCAGCTAATAACCTAGAATCCCCATTTTTCAGTGCATTGTCACCTACATTACCTTCCACGTAGTTGCACGCAAACCTCCTCCATCTGGTAGCCCCGTGCTTGCGATTCGTTGCAGCTTCTCAAGATTTATCTCCTTCTGGGTCAACTGCACCGTCACACAAGTACAAAATATAATAAATTCAAACATGAACATCTATACAACACTCCTAAAACCATCAGAACAAGAAGTCAAGGGAACCAAAAATGATAAATCTTCCTCGTCCATCAAACAGCATAAATCAACACTATTCCATTATACAAACTATTCACTAACCTCAAATTCAAGATCAGACCTCTTCTCATCAGCAGCCAGAATATCAGAAACCCTAACCGCATCAATCACTTCCTTCTCACGCTTCACCGGCCGCGGAACCCTAACCTCCACATCGCACTCAGTCTCGCTCTCGCTCCCCCTCTCGGACCCAAACCCGTTCGGCTGAAACGTCTCCAGCTCCTCTCCGAACTCAATCATCGCATCCACTCGTCCTCCCCCTGAAATCGCACCATCCTTATCCTCGATTCTTGCCATCAAGCTCACCAGCTGGTCTGGAAAAACGCGCTTCGCCTTCTCCGGTAACTTCAGAATCGGCTTCATTATGAGCTGTTGATGGATTTCGAGAAGCGTCAATGACTTTTGGAGGAGCGTGGTGCCGAGTCATGACTCGGAGACGTTGAACTCAGTAGCTAGAAGAGAAATCAGACTGGTGGTTGAATTGAAGAATGTTTGAACGGTAGGAGGGAAGCTTGCAATTGAACCGCTCTCACTTATTAAACCAATTTAATCGAGCCGATTGGGATCCGGTGGCTCAATTCAATTTAGCTTTGGTATCTTCCGTAGAATTACATATTCAACGACGTCGTATGAGCAAAACCCTAAACCCTAAAATCCACATTGACAAAAGGTCCGAAGTAGAAGAGGCGGAGAGGACATGTCGATGGCCGGCGATCCGATTCAGCTGACGACAATCGACGGAAAGGGAAGAGCTTTAATCTCCAGCCGTCCACTTAAAGCCGGAGAAGTCGTACTTAAAGAATCTCCAATTCTTATCTACTCCGCGCTCCCTTTCGTATCCCAAAACCCTCGCGCTGCTTACTGCTACAATTGCTTCAAACTCATCACCAATTCCAACATCTCCATGACAACCTGCGGCTCCTCCTCGTCCCATGTCTTCTGCAATGCTAATTGCTTTGCCATCGCGATTGCTTCCTCCCATCCTCCCTCTGTCTGTCAAGCCCTCACTCAGCTTCAGTTCCATCCTGCATTCAATTATCAAAATGAGGAGCTTCAGATTCAAGTAAAGTTTCTTATTGCTGCGTATAATTTGGCGATTCGGTCTCCTGCTGAGTTTCGGATTTTGTTATCGTTGCAAGGAGAGGCTGGAGATTGTTCGTCAAATCAAGAGGTGGAATTTTTGCATTCGATTGTGGTGAAATTGTGTCACAATGTTGAGGGAATCTCGAGTATGGAGCTGACGGCTGCGCTGCTTGCGAAGGATAAGATGAATGCGTTCGGGCTGATGGAGCCGTTTGGTGCGGAGAGGTCCGTGAGAGGTTATGGATTGTATCCAAAGGCATCGTTTTTTAATCATGATTGTTTGCCAAATGTATGTAGATTTGATTATTTGGATGGTGGTAGTGGTGGTGATGGGAGTACGGATATTGTGATTAGGGTGATTCATGATGTTCCCCAAGGAAGGGAGTTGTGCTTGAGTTATTTTCCGGTGAATGAGAGGTATGCAGTTAGGCAGAAGAGATTGATAGAGGATTATGGGTTTAGGTGCGAGTGTGATAGGTGTAAGGTGGAAGTGGCTTGGTCTGAGGATGAAGGTGGAGATGATGGTGAAATGGAGGAAGTTGAAGATACGGCAATGGATGATGATGAGGATGAGGAGGACGATGATCAGATGGTTGCTGGTGATGATGGACGTTGTGATGATTTCCCTCATGCTTATTTCTTTTTGAGGTATATGTGCGATAGAGAGAACTGTGGAGGGACGTTGGCTCCGTTACCGCCCTCGGGAGATGGATGTTCCTCAAATTTAATGGAATGTAATGTTTGTGGGACTTTGAAGCCTGATGACCAAGCTGGTAGCAGCAGTTGAAGAAATCAGTAATTTCCCAAGCTAATTGCAAGCAAAACACAGCTATTTTTTCACACCGTTCTACAATGAATCTTGTAACTGCTCCTGGAGTCATTCTAGTAGTAGTATTTACCTCTGCTCGTTCAGCTGGGTAGTTTATAACTTGTTGTTTTATGGCCTTCTGCCTTCAGTTTTGTCATGTATCCTAATGCTTGTTTAAATTATGGTATTCTTTCCTTGTTATAAATTTTAAAAGTGACCTTTTTTATAATTATAGTTTCCCTTTCTTTCATAAGAATTGCTGCTACTTTCTTTAGCACAATCTTATTGCCTGGTGGTGATTACATTTTAATTGTAATTATTGATGTTCAAATTTCGGCATGAAATCAGTCTAATGACATGTAGACTTGTTTCTCTATGGTCAGATTCCTTTAGTAGCTTATTGTAAACAGACATTAAATTAGAGCAAAAGTGAAGACCCCTTCAGTGGGTAGAGAAGAAAATTATTTTGAGGTTTTTTTGCAGGACATATACTTCTAAATACTTGGAGCTCGCGCACTTTCATTATCAGATTATGCAAAAAAACATTGGGTTCTTGAAAAAAGGAAACATAATAAACTGTGAGATTTGTTTGCTAATGCTAGAATGTAATAAACTTCAAGTGCGAAGAGGCTTGAGGAACGGATTGCCGTCTTAACTCTGATCCTCGGCTTCAAGGGCTGCCTTCTCTTCTGCTGCGGCGGCCATCAACTCATCAAATTTCTCTGACTTGCCTAGCAGTATCTCAATCTGCAAACACAGCATTGGATGGAATCAGAAAGCATGATAGTGATATCAGGAAACTAAAGAAAAACACTTAATGAGAATATTTTTGTTATATCAGAGAGTTTGAGTCTAAAGATCAATCCTTATATTACACAAACTGTAACAAGTGGATTACGTGAAAAGCAATTATATTTACCTTGGCCTTCTGGACAGGTCGAGATCTTGACTCATCCCTAATATCCACAGTGGATGTAGCAATCTCTGTAAAATTGCACAAAGCATTTTAAAAAGGTAAACTTTGATGGATACATGACCACATTTCAAAACCTGTCAACAAATTTAAATAAAAAGTCTTACTCTTCTCAACAGCAAATCCATTGTTTTTAAGAATCTCCGTGATGGTCACCACAGTGGAAATAGCTACAGACAACAACAAGAAATAGTATGAGGACAACCACTACATCACATTAGCAAAGGTTTACACTGGTCACTCTGCGATGGATACATACATGCCACATATTTGTTCAGCATCTCACAGAAGTGCTTCATTAGTTGTATAGACTGAAAGCATTGTATTATTCAAATACATTAAAGGTGAACTAGCGCTTTTGTAAAGGGAATGAAAAACATTAACAAACAAGAAGCTTGTCCATTCTTTTATGCAGTCCCAGTTTCAGAATCTATATTGCAAAGCAATTCAAATGCTCCATATTCATTTGGCTCAACTAGACTTAATACTGAGGCTCGAAATACAAGCATCATAACAAGTGTGACATGGACTAGGTACAGAAACCACGGGACATTACTATTATTTGACGAAATACAGATCAGAAAGCCACAGCAGCCACCTCGAACCAACACAAACATTCAGAGAAATTCAGTAACAATATAAACATAAGGATTTATAATAGAGTACCCATCCCAAGTGCCGATAGCTCCACCTCATTATACTGCTGCATGTACCTCTGCAAAACAACCAAACACATCTCAGTCAAAACCACCAACTACCCCGATTCCAAAATATCAACTTTCACTATATTCACACATTCTCAAACCAAAACAAGGAAGAAAGACGATATACCTTGGCGAGGTTAACATAGAAGAAAAGGGGCTTTTTAGTGTTGGACACTTGAATCCGATTCCTCTTATGGGCGCTGTCATCGATGCTGATGTCGTTCACCTTCTGCGTAATCTCTTCCATTGAATTTCTAGCGGATGTGCTTAACTGACGCTGCTGGCTGTTGCGTGACACGACCGCTAAAACCCTAATCCTCAGATTCAGAACAACACGACACCACGTTCGACTTCGGTTCGGTTTTATTTATTTCTTCTAGGAGCCCAAAGAGTGTTGTATTCTCACTTTTGCCCCATAACATTACCATAATTGAAATTTGTCTGAAAAATAAATTTATTATTTACAACAAAGTCCTTTACATTACGGTAAATTCACATATACTCCTTAGTTATTGTTCAACATCAGGCAAATGCTTTTACAAATGCAGCAAGCTGGAAATAATTCCTTTATTATTCAACCAGGTGCAAACATCAATAGCTGAGTCTATGTGATAGGATCACTCTTCTTACAATCATACCGAATCTAGTCGGATTTAAGAAGTTCGTATACGCTACTCGAACAAAAGGAAGTTTCGTCAAGGATTTCCAGAATCCAGAGCAACTTAACATAGGAAATTGGCTGTCCATTTACTAGGTCTGTAGCGGATCAAGAGCTAAGTCATCGATCCAATCAGCGTAGATGCGGTTAATTTTCTTTGAACCTTTCAGCTTTGAAAAATCCTTTTTTCCTCCCTGGTTCTCGTTTAAATCTACATTGTTTGTAGTGCTGGAGGACGTATCATTTGGCATCCCGACAAAGGATTTGTATGTGAAATAAGGGCACCAGCGCTTCTAATGTCTCCCTCCAGTCGGCCAACAGGCCCCTTCAACTCTGCAAATGAAGGCATGAAAATATTCAAAGCTTGTAACCATGTACTCATATCTGCGCTATTTAAGCCATTCACGACACAATTTTTTTACTAGAAAGAATGAACACAAGTAAAAAGGCATTAAGCATACCTGCCCGTCCATGAGCAAAGCCACATTTATCACCAAAAGAACAAAAACCAGTCACCTCAAACTTAGAGCATATCTTAGTTTTCCAATGCTCGCTTCTCATATTCATTCTGTAACCATCCGAACCAGTGTTAACAAAGTTTGGGTCAGAGTGATCCGACCACTTCCATTCCCTGATGCAACATTGACCGCACTTCCTACATGAACTACTGCACTCTCCCTAAACCTCTTCGGATCCTCGTGGAGGAAATTGCACTTGTCACCATAAGTGCACACTTCCCCATTAGAAAATTTCTTACACAGCTTCATTTTCAAAGCAATCCTCTGCTCGTCATCCCAATTCCCATTCCCACGATCTTCTTCCCTCCCACTCCCTCCCACAAGTTCCTGCCAGTTAGGAGGAGGCTGTCTCAAATCATCAACACCGTGTGCAAAATTACATTTCTCCCCATTCCGACACTGCCCAAGTTTAAACTTTGCACAAACACGAGTCTTGAAGAAAATGTTGCTTATCCTTCATTGATAGGAACTCTAGAAGAAGGCATCCTCTGAGGCACAATAACCACATTATTCGATACATTCTCTTCATCTCTAGGCCTCTTCAGTGGACGAGGGTGCTCAAACTGGAGACTGTAATCACATTCCTGATTGATAACTCCATTTTTCTTCCAGGGACTAACTGTGATTGCTATTGCATCACTACTGTACCAAAACCAGGCGGCGAAAATGGAGACTGTGAGTCAGGATAACTCATCCACCCAATTTCAATTCTGAACCCAAAATTTCCAACTCTAAAGCCCTGAAACAATCTACATAACTACAATCAATCAAACAAAAATAAATCACGAGACTTCCTCATTAACTTCAATCAAACAAAGGTCAACAAATCTGTAAAGAGAGTCACCTGTCAGCTGCTAATCTTCTTGATGCAACTGAAAATCTCCAATTGAAATCCGACCCAGAAATCAGACTCTAATACCGAAGACGGTAAGAATGACAAACCGATGAAAGATTGAATCTTTAGACAGGTTCAAGAGTCCCGAATGCGTTTGATGGCGGCTGCAACATTTCTATAACACCAAAAAATGAAACATATTTATATAACAAGATACATTAAAACCCTAGTGTAGAAAAAACAAATGTAGATACGATGTGAACAATACAGCCGCCGCCGTACATCAAGACCCAATGGGTGACCGAATCGTTTTGAAAAAGGGTACGAGCGAGAACGAGAGTAACAGTTGGTCAAAATAGTAAAGGCGCTAAAATAAAACCCTAGTTGGACTTTGGGACATCCTCGTCAGCAACTATTTCTAGTACATGTTTTTGCTGAGGTATGTTTTTTTTGTTGCATTTTAATGGCAAAGTTACAAATAGATACTCTTGGAATTGTGTTCGAATTGGCCTAATTCAAATGACAGATTTTACAGAAAGAGTAATGAAAAGAATGATAAAAATACACATTTGATTATCTGAAATTCAACTAAAGAATTCGGTTTTACGAAATTTACATGACAGTTTGGGTAGAAAAAGACAAAAGTTTGATGGAACAAATTATTGTATCATATCGACTTTGTATCATTGATTCCTTTAAGGTTTGCATGTAGAGAAAGAAATTCTAATGGCATAACATTATCAACATGATCACTTGTGAATTTGAGGGACTAGGTGAAGTTGATGAGTAAGAATGAATATATGCTTCTCTGTGGATGCCTTATGAGCACATTAGGTCCTGACATTCCATGTTGATGCTTGGTTTATCAAATTCACAACTAGCTTGAATGTGATCGATGGTCCTCGAGTATTTAATATTCACGTTAATCAGTTTTCAGAACTCTTCTAAGCATTTTTCGTCAGGACCGTCTGATTAAAGTGTCCTCAGGAATCAGGATCAGAATTCAAACTGTCACAAACTGTTGGCATTTTTACATAGTTTCACATGAACTTGCTTCAGTCTCTTGGTTAATAATTTTGAAATTCTATTCAGTAAATTCATACATGACTTCATTTTTTCATCAGAATGAAAAACTGGACATAGCAGACAAGAACTTAAAGGTTTTTGCATGGGACTGAAAATGAAGCTTTTCGTGGCACAAGACGCAAGAGCTGCATTTCTTATCATTTACATGCCTCCACCGTATTCTCTTGGTGTTCCGCATTTGTAGCATTCGACCCTACTCGCGTAGTTATGTGTTCCACACCCATATCTGCCATTTGATCGAAAA
This sequence comes from Sedum album, assembly GCA_006409495.1. NCBI lineage: Eukaryota > Viridiplantae > Streptophyta > Magnoliopsida > Saxifragales > Crassulaceae > Sedum > Sedum album. The sequence goes on along the minus strand of QZGG01001043.1, from coordinate 35,816 downwards.
ACTGGTTGAGCATTTTAGCAAATATGGATGTAGTGTGGCCTCAAAAAATTTAATCAGTTTGGTCTGAAAGAAATTATTAATACCTGGCACAAATCCAGTCACCAGATTTCCATCCAGGAATAGTACCATTAGTCTCGCAGCCATAACCTCCGCACGTAGTCATCATATTAGTCCCATATCCAACACCATAAGGATCATCTTTAGCTGCACCACACCTGAAACAGTTAGGCCGGCTTGCGTAGTTATGTGCTCCACAGTTCATAGCACAGCAATACCAGTCCCCTGCTAAGACTTCAGTCTTGTTGTAACCAAAAGCTGATGAAATGTCCGTAGGTAACGGTCCACCGTATTTGGAGTACCCACATTTCTGACATGAGTCTCTTTTCTTGAAGTTCATGTGCTCACATGCTCCACACATCCAGTCTCCTGATCCTAACCAGCTCATATTTACTCTCTTTTTTCGACTTGCGTCTGATAACAAAAAAACAGTGACACATTTCTAGAACAAGTTGGAAATATTTAACCAGAACCAAAATATACCAAGGCCGAATCTAAGAATATCAGAACAAGGGAATCACCTTGTATGCAAGAAAAGAAGGCCTCTGGAAGCGAAACACAATGCAAACAGTGCGATATGATTGAAGCGAGTGAGTGAATTTTTTCAGTAAGGCTTGGCTGCTTTTTATACTAGATTAGACCTGAATATGCTGGGACCAAAAAGAAAAAAGCATCACCCATAAAACTTCAGATCTTGTAAATAATCTTTGCTCAAGTTCAATCTCCATCGCTTTTGCCTAAGATTTCCGAAGTGCAGTGGTTCAAATGATGCATATCTGTGAGACAAAATCTAGCAGTGCCCACTGCCCACTTATCTTTATATGATTCCTAATGCATTATTTAGCAGAAGATAAATGTGCACAAGAGAAGTCTTCGCATTAGCTTCCCTCTAGAAAATCCATTTAAGTTGTGAAAAAGTCTGATTTTGGTTTGTTGATAAGTAACATTTCCATGTCAGATTTCTTTTCTCAGTGTTCAACCAGCAACTTGCGTGAAAGATGCGGTGTTTTAGCGGTAAGGGTGTAGGCTGGACTTAGTCGCGGTGTACATGGATCAGGTAACAAGGGAACTTTTTATAAGAAATGAGATAATAACAAAGGCTGAGAATATATTCTGGTTGAATGCAAACCTGTTGTTAAGATTCCAGTTCCATTTTTCTCTCATCAATAATTCATATTCCATTCGAAGATTCATATCCTGGTGTCACTCGATGATTTATATCATAAAGCTTTAAGCCACACTGAAATAACTCGTTTTAAAAAGCTTAGCGTCAGAATCAGTAGTTGAAAATTTGTAACTTCTCATTTTCTTAAGGAACTTTTTTCTCAGAAAACTGAACTTTACGCCTGAAATGATCGAAAGGTAGAAAAAACCGGTCGTTTTCGCCTCTGTCAGTCCTCGAATTATACAAAGGCTGAAGGTTAGTTCTCAACTCTCCATATACAAACTCTTATGTGTTTACGGAACTCAAAATTCTACAGTCCAATGTAATGAAAAGTATGACTGATTGGAACAAAGATTATGTGGAGCATCTCAAGTTTTCAAGATTTGAGCATATAGCTCTATTTGCAGCAAAGACATGTGAAGGAACATTTTTGTGGTCTCTGCGGATATATTACCTCCAAATGACACCATGCCCGAGACACGGGCACATGAAAAGATAAAAAGACACATTCTTGTTTACTAAAGATTGGGAAAATGCCATTTTGGACACGTAGGAGCAATGAACCTTGCGCTCGAGGACAGACTCAAAGTGTGTATGCACCCATCGATCTCTAAGATTAGAAAATAGATGACTAACCGCTAATTACTTAACTGCTACTCCTTAGGGGGAGTATTCGGGAATTTCCCGAAAAAATTTCCCGAAAAAAATTTTCCGAGCCTAAATTTTTATTCCGTTTCCCGACCCAATTTATATCAATTTAGCGACAATTCGGTAAATCGGAAAATCGGTAAATTTACTGATTTTACCGATTTTCCCGAAAAGTTTTAAAAATAAATTAAAATATTATTTTTCAAATAACAATTCATCATATCTAATCTAAATCATATTTGAATATTTCTTAAAATTATGTCAAATAAATTGATTATCCAAAATATACTCTCAAAAATAAAAATACAAATATTTAGACTAATTTAATCATAAAAATAGTGTAATATTTAAATATTTATAATAATTAATTTATTCTTTTTCGGTAAATCGGGAAACTTCCCGATTTCAAAATCTCTTCCGTTTCCCGACTTCTTTCCCCGAAAAAAAATCGGTAAATTTATCGATTTTCCCGACCCGAAAATTGTCGGAAGAAAAAAATCGGCTCGGTAAATCGGAAATTACCGATTTTTGCTCACCCCTGCTACTTGTGTAAGCAATTTCTTCCTTCGACCGCGAGTCGCCTAGTTTCTTAACATGTTTGGCAACATGTTCGGAAATGGATTCGGATCCGGTACAGCCTACTGCGGATTCCAGCCGATTTTAATGAAAGTTTTAATCCAAAGTTTTAATGTATATAATTTTTAATTAGTAAATATAATAATAAAAAATCCTAAAAAATAGAAATTTAATATTTTTATATTCTAAAACTCTATCTAAACCACTAAACCCTTTACACGTGGCATCATATTTTCTAAAAATATTAAATTAATTAATTTTAAATTTGGCTGCAAATGGCTGTTCGCAGCACTGGATCCAAATCCTTCGGAAATATGATATTTGGTTTGGGCCATGTAATCCTGGCCCAATAACCAGTAGCCTACTAAATACCTACAAGAGCAACGGACCCAATAAATATCTTGCTGTAAATTGTATGAGATCATGCATATTTAAAAAGTCAAGTTGAAACGGTTGATTACAAGGATTGGCAGACTTCTCTTTGTAGAGGATTCAGAGCTATCAAACTATGGTTAGTAATCAGAAGATATGGCCTTACTAACCTAATGTCACTTGATGTTAACATGGCAATGCGTTTAGAAAAGCTCGTGAAAACCGACGAGCGATTTGAGTTAGTATTTACAAGGAAGTTCTCTCTAGTTTGCTTCAAACTTAAGGTAAAGAAATTTTTTTTGCATGAAGTTCCAAAAAAGACTTTGAGCCTGCCGAAGGGAAAAAGACCATAATACCCTTGGTTTTATCCTTCAATACAAATACAATTTATGTACACTTAATTAGGTCAACTTGGTGAAATTTTTCTTTACCAAATCAATGACATTTTCATTTTGATCCTTAATATACAAAGACACAGAGAATTGTTGCATGTAGCAAAGTAAGTGATAAATTGCAAGCACATACTGGGTCAATCCCCAGTTAAATCAAAAGTCGACTTGCAGGTCATGGTTCATGACCCAATATATACTTTGCAATTACCAATCAATTACTCGATGTGGGACAACTTGACAGCTGACATTCTTTATTATTCAATAGTAAGCATATCCCACTACCATGTATCGATCATAACTAGTATAGTCTGTATTTTTATTAACTTTTTACATTTCTTTAACTGAGCCACACAATTCAGGTAGCATGTATACGGATGACTTGAACATGATTTCAGACAATGTTTGAATACAATGAGATATGGTCTATTAAAAAGGAATATAATCATCATCTTATATATACAGATGCCTAACTTCACTGACCATTGCAAATTTAATCTTGTTTTGTATTGCATAGGATCGTTCACAAGTTTTAGGCCACTTAATATGTCCCAGACCGCTTCAGGGAATCTGCTGTGTGCTCGAAACCAAACATTTGGTCATAGATACACGACCAAATACTTGATACATATACAAGATCATTTCAGTTACAAGTAGGTCATTTATTGCTCTTCAGGATAACATCTTGTTTGGCGCCCGCTAGAATTGTTGGCAATGATCCTTTTGTTATTCATGAAGTTTGGTCAAAGTTGATGATGTTTTATCATAGTGATAGGAATATTATTGATCACATGAAATAAAATATACTAAATACACTCATCAAAACAAATAGGTTTTTACCGCAAAACACCCGCACAATTTTAAAGAAATCATCCATTCGGTTTTTTATTTAACTAAACCTTCAATTTGGTTTCTGTTAAGTATCAATAAATGTTTTCGACAACTTCCTTTGATAAGGTAACAGTTGACTGCATTGACCACTAAATAGAATGACGACAATATTAGTAAATTGAATGATGTGTTTCGAGGTTCATTTTTTACAATTTGTCAAATATTGTAATTGTATGATCAGCTAGTATACAAACTAAAAAGTTCACATCAAACTGTTTTAATATTAAAATTATTGAAAATAAAAAATCAAATATTGCAATATGCTTATTATTGTCAAACTGTTTGATGGCTGGTCCACTCATACCATACCAATGTCATGTACATCAAAAATGCTCCACAATATTCCCCACATGCCCGCCTAAGCCTAATTTCAAAACTTTTCGCATGTATATATGCATGAGAAACACATACAAGTGCTATTAGCAAACTCTCTTTCAAACTCTTCAAAAAAACTCATCAAAAACCTTTCTCTATATCGTCTAATTAAGCAAAGATGACTCTTTTCACTACAGAACAACTCGCTTTTATCTTCGGCCTCATGGGTATAATTGCATTTAGTTCGATCTATCCATTACAGTTAATATCAAGTTTTCTTACTGATTGTAACAGTGAATTCTTACATGAATGGTACTTCTTTTTATAGGTAACATCATATCCTTCTTGGTGTTCCTAGCACCTGTGTAAGTATTCTTTTTATCTTAATTGGTCTAACATAATGTGCCAAACGTTTACATGTGCATTTCTCTCACTTGGTTTACTTAACAGGCCAACCTTTTACACGATTTGTAAGAAGAAGTCGTCCGACGGGTTCCAATCTTTACCATACATTGTCGCATTTTTTAGTGCAAGTTTACTACTATATTATGCTTACCTCAAGAAAAATGCGATCATGATCATTACCATCAACGGCTTTGGTTGCGTGATTGAGCTTGTATATCTATCAATATTCCTTGTATATGCATCTCGGGAAGCTCGGGTATGCAAAACTGAATCCTTTACACTTTTATTTCTTTTAAACACAATTTTACAATTACCTGATTCTAAAGGCATTTATGACTATTGTAGATGCTCATCCTCAAAATGATCCTCGCCAGCAACGTTGGAGCTCTTGGTCTGATTATGATAATCACACTCTTATTCATCAAAACTAATGCTTTACGTGTCACAATTGTTGGATGGACATGTGCAATCATCAACATCGCTGTGTTTGCTGCTCCATTGAGCGTAATGGTAAAATTTAAATATGAGCCTAACTTAATCATATTGTTAGACTTGCATTTAAGTTTTGAATAAGCTGATGCGGATGCTGATCACCTATCTAGTACATTCACAAACTACGTGAAAATATCATTGCAGAAGCAAGTCATCGCGACAAAGAGCGTTGAATTCATGCCATTCTCTCTATCATTTTCTCTCACCCTCTGTGCAACTGTTTGGTTCTTCTACGGATTATTCGTAAAGGATATGTACATCGCTGTAAGTATTTCATATCCATCCATTTGTGTTAAAATGAATAAAAATGAATATAAGTTTACTCACAACATATACCTTTGCTCATTTTAATTTATCAGGTACCAAATGTCATGGGATTCATACTTGGCATATCACAAATGACCCTCTACACGATATACAAGAATGCAAACCCTAGTGACACCAAGACAAAGTGTTCCGATCATAATGAAGAGAAAGCTCTTGATCAGAAGCAAACGATTCCTCTGACAAATAATGTTGAATTGAAGATTATTATTGCAAACTAATCTATTTATAAAGCGTTTTGGGAAACAACTTTATTATAAGATCGTTGACTCTTCACGGACTTTCCAATTTAGGTATTACTTTTGGCGCATTCACAAATCCAAAAGAAGCCGCTGATGGTAACTTATATCTTTTGTGAGAGCATCTTTCAGTTAATTATGTAATCATTCTTTTTAAGGTGTGACAAAAATTCAAATGAATAATATGCAGATTTAGTTACTAATCTTATTCATTGTGAAAAGATATTTAACTTAATGAAAGTGTAACTAACCAACTCATACCAAATAACATGTAGCATATAACAGCGCACTCATCCCCACAAATCCAAGTCAAAGATTAGCTCATCCCAATCCCAAATATTGTCCGTGCTGCTGATGTCCACTTCTCTCTTAAACTTGTCTCTTCAAACTCAAAGTGGGATGCAAACTCATTCACTTCATTCTGACCATCTGCACTTCCTCTTAAGTTGATGCTCGTTGCCCCGTTAATCAATGCTTTTCCCAATTCCGAGTCATACATGCAGTCTTTCATACACATTGAGTTTTCTTTCTCCTCATGCGGGTCAGTTGGGCTTGTTGCTGACATTATAGCTTGAGAGCTATGATTGGCTGCGAAGTTGATCATTTCAGTGTTTGTTAAAACAAATGAAGTGGGATCATTGAGCTTAACATTATGGTGAAGCTTATCGAGCTTCTTGCTCAGGTGACAATTCCAAAAGTTTTTCACATCATTGGCTGTCCTTCCTGGCAACCGGCTTGCAATAAGTGACCACCTGCGTCAAGCAGATGGACTGTCAATAAGAGTTAGCGCACAACAGCAGGGCAAGAAACTTGGCTTTAAGAAAAAATACATCTAAGTGAGACTCAATGTTTCAAAATATTTTTAGGGAGAATGATGACGGATATGTGAGATCACATGACATAATCATAATTGTTGATTTTGACGAGATTTACTTTTGTGATAAATAAAATATAAAGGATATAAATTTTATCCTCCTATCTCTCTAAACAAAAATGTATATATCCCCCATCTCAACTGTATGTATATAATTTATAATATGGAAGAATGAATGAATTGATAATGATTAGTGACTAGTGTTGCCTGTTTCCCAAGTGATTATGGAGCTTGATAATGAGAAAGACTTCGTCATCAGTGAAGGTGCCTCTCCTGATATTAGGGCGGAGGTAATTTAACCATCTCAACCTGCAGCTTTTCCTGCACCTGTTTAACCCTAATTCATCCAAAAAAAGTAACGAGTCGTGACTTGTTTGGTTCTAGTTGCAAAGTAGGGTAACAGTCTATACAGAGGTCTCATGTATGCCAAAGATTATCATATAACTAAGCGTTTGAAATTCATCTGCATAAGATGAGATGTGTACAAATTTACAAAAAACAGTAGGTCATTTGCACCTCTTGATTTTGATCTTATGACTTGAGGTAGAGTTACAAGGAACACTTAACTAAATTACCTGGTAAAAGCTAGTATGAAGAGATAGTTCATTACCAGCCAAAACAGGTACTCGATGCCACTTTCCTTCTCCATATTGCTCGATACATCTCTTTAACAAGTGATCTTCTTCCTCAGTCCAAGCAACTCCACCCATAATATTTCCTAATATTCTCTGAACTTACAGGTACAGAAAATTATGAGAACAGTAGCCAGCTCGAAGCCGTTATAAATATTAGATTATAGTGCTTCCATTATGAAAGAAACCAAACCACAATAAATTGTGTCTATCAGTATGTACACACAGCAGAGCTTAAACCTAGTCAATGGTCCATGAACCTTTCTTACTGCATTCTGTCTTATGCTTGTATATGCTCAAGCAAGTGTTGTTTTCAGGCTGAGAGATCAGGTGGGACTTGTTTGGAACCAATGTGATGGATATAAACATCATTGTCTGTGGTCCTCCCGCTCTTAGTACACTTTCATTCTGTTCATTAGTGATAAACACATACCTATCAATAAGATAAACGTTAATCAGTGTCTTTTATTAAAGTATCGAACCCAAATCATTGTACCACTGAACACATTAATGGATATAAAGCTCATTACGTACTCCAACTGAAGAGCCATCTCTCGATTAGCAAGGTTATCCGAGATTCGAGTCAGTGATGCTAAAGATTAATGACCTAAGGAAAATCGAGTTGATCTTTTTTAAGTTACTAGCAAAGAATGCTGGCAAAGCATTTAATCAACATTTGGGATTAGGGTTCATCCCAAGGCATGTTACATATAACTGAGTGAGCTCAGACTTACAACCCAACTACTACATGATATTTATTATCACCTACAAACATTCTTCACAAATGTAAAATGTTGATAAGGATGTACGAAGGGGATATTCAATAGGAATGTGCAATTTGAGATAGTCCCTTATTAATGATCTTGCTTAAATTGAGTTGATAGCTTGGGTTGATCAAGTATGTAGTGGTCCATTGAGAATCCGGACCACTAGAGTTGGGGCCTGAACCACGTTCCTCATGGGCATGATCATTGTTGATTCTTTAGGTAGCTTTTAGGGTTTGTATTTTCAGCAATTGAAGTTGTGTTACGTAATCTATAGAATGTTCTCGTCATTCACAATAGTCTCAATAAATGATTGTGTAAGTCACCTGTTTTTCTAGCCTTTAACTGAAATATATCATAGGGACTGTAGGGACGGATGTAGGCAAAGGCCATATGGGCTTAAGCCCAAGTAATTTCAATTCAAATATGAAAAAAAATTAAATTCAACCCTATAAATTAAAGTTAATTTTTTTTAGCCCTACTTATTTCACATAAACAAAAAATAGCCCTATATGTTTTCAATTCCTGGATCCGTCCCTCATAGGGAGTCAGTTAAATGAAATTCTACAAAAACATTCTCCCATGCACATTGTCATATAAGCATCAGCCTCTCTCTTCTCCTTCAATGAGCCTATAAAATGATCAACTAGGGATCTTTTGTCCACTAACAATATATGTGGCTTTTCCTACAAGGCTACAACGTACCCTTTTGCTTACTGAAACTGGTTTCAGCTCTAAGATTGTAATTAAGTCCTCGGCTTTAAGTTTTGTTTGCAGTGGAGAGTCAACTATATGTAGGTTTGCCATCCTGTTTTGCCACCATCAGTCACAAGGATACCCTGAAAACAACAAGTCATCGATAAGTTTGTCGTTTGGGTATACGCCTATTCACTGCATAAAGCTAAACTTGCATTATCAAACCTTGCGTATGGATGATTAGGGACGTTAGGTTATATCGAATGATTAGGCTAACGTGACTTCACCAAGAAAAACAAACTTAATACGTGGGGCTGATTTAAACCACTGGCAGGCATAATTGATGTTTTTTTTCTTCTGAAAGTTACTGATACTTCGAGCATGTTCACTATGTAAAACAAAAAAGTTCATTTGAAATCATAGACCAGCACCCAATATGACCTTCACTCAGATAAATCCCTAGACAAGCATAAATCAGGGGGTCTAAAAACTAATTTTTACGCTCACCGGTATACTGAAGTATCTTATTCATATTTGTTTCAACCAACATAGTTGTTACTAAATTGTAGATGCATAAATCTGAATATGAAAATCAGTCCACCTATTTGATATAAAATAAGCTATTCACATTACATACCTTTCCAAATCATCTTCTTGTCTTCAGTAAACCAAAATTTGGATAAATTAGCATAGAGTATATCATCCGAGGCAGCTCAACTAAGCAAAGCGTGGTATATCCCGCCCTAAAAAAATTAATGTGTCACACAAACTCCAAAATCAAAAATCATATATAACATTCCCTAGGTTCCATTCATCCTTTACTTTGTTCGATAAATCTCGAGTCACAACTCCATTTAGAAGAAAACAGAAAACACGCGACAGTATATAGAAGTAATTACCATATGAGTCCGGTACTGAAGGACCCTAGTGTGCTGAAGCTAGTATATCCAGGGGGGCTGGTTGAAATTCACCTTCTGCCTATAACTGCAGATGAAGTGATGAAAAAGAACCCAAAACACTGTGTTGCGCGCCCAGACGTGTTCAAGTGCCCTTGGATCGTTGTTCGGCCAGAGTCTGTTTTAAAACCTGGAAACATCTTCTACATTGTTCCCCATCACACCATGCGGAAACTGATGCTAAAAGCACAGGAAAAGGAGAGTGAACAGGGTAAGATAATGAGCAAACATTCTAAAGACGATATTAGTATTGATATAACTGATAAGAAAAATCAAGAGGAGAGTATTTCAAAGCATGGGAGTAGCCGAGGTACCCGGAATGGAAATAAGAATTCCAGAGTGGCCTGCGACTATGAAAGTGAAATAGAGTATTCCTCCGTGGATCTCTCATATTTCAACTCTCTGAAGGAAATGGGAACTTCACACCGTGATGACAAAATGAAGAATAATCTCAAGAGAGTTAATACGGAAAATTGTGGGTCAAAAGCACCTGTCCGGTCTCGCTCTGACTTGAGAAATTCGTGTGAGTCCACAGTTTGGAAAGAAAGTTACCAGCCGGCAACTACAACAAATAATCACACAATCCCAAGGAACGATGCAGGATTCCAGAGAATGGGTGACCCAGTTGAGCTTCTGGCAAAAGAAATCATTAGTCAAAATCCACAAAAGATAGCTCAGCACGAGCCTGATCAGCTTAAAATCCTGGAAAAAACAGTAAACAATGAAACTGAAATGAAGCAGCAGAGCGACAACTCTAATGCAGTCGACATATCAGAAAAATCACAGAGCGCAACTGGCTTAAAATCATGCCTGAAAGGCTTGCAGACAACAAACTCAACTTCAAATTTAAGGGTAAGGTTCATGCTACCCGGGGATGATGACAAAATTATGAGAACAAGATTATGGCTGTCAGGGATCAGTCCAGTAACTCCTTGATCTCTCTATTTTGTAGCATAATTTTGTATCTCAATTTTGATTTTCTGCGACTGCCTTCTGCAAGCATATTGTTGTAAATCTAGGACTTAGCTCCTGAGGAATTTTGAGACCCTGTTACACAGGACATTCTCGAAACTGTATTCAGTCATTCATCCTTTTGTAAAAAATAAAATGATAATCAAGGAGATGTCACTGCTCAATTGCCGTTTATTGAATGGAAATCGGATGACAATGAGTTTAATAATCTAAAAACAGTCACTCGTAGTCTAACTGAAGTTTAAGAAATATATCTAAGGAAATAATCTTACTTGCAAACTGAGTGTAAGATGATAATCAACATAAATAGTTTCTCCAGTTGATGCCCCAACTTCCAAAATTTATCGAGTCTTTCCGTCTCAAGGGACAGGTGGTTTCCCTTTGCTTGACTGAGAATTATGAAATGCTGCAACATTAACTCAATGATGTCTGGCTAGAGCTGCTAATTCCCTTGCGATTGAGTTTGTCATCGAATTGATTCAGGTTGCTCAAATGGTGTTCTTGTTAAAGAGTTACAGCTTAGCAGTTGGTTCCCGAATGCATCAAGTATCACATCAAAAACAAGTACCTACATGGCCAACAACTGATTCAGCTCATAAGAACTAAACAACCATGCATGAAAACCGATCATTTAAATCACAATAACTCCTGTTTCCTTTCTGCTTTGGCTATAACAGATTTGAGCCTTTGAAAACATACCATGAAACATGAATCCTATCATCACATTCTCAGCCAATATACAAATACGCATTCCAACATTCATATCTCCATTCTAACCCTAATGTCAACTTCACTAAAACTACAAATTTTACTCTCCTAGGGTTCATTTACCTAAAAATCAGCCTACCCTAACACACTCAAATCACCTCACAACAAAAAACACCAAAAATTCCCAAATCAATCCATCAAAAAAGTTACTAACTTTACACTCAGACAAAACTCGTCAACAAATGAACACCAAACTCAACCACACAATAAGCTACAAATCACATAGCATCTCAGATTCATTTTTAACCTAAATTGTAACTATGAAAATCCGAAGCTCGAAGCATAATCGATTTAGGAACGCCAGGGATCTTTAAAACTACGTCGTTTAGTTGAATATGACGTCGGGACGGCGTCGGTTGATTTTCATGGTAATTAGTTGTGTATAATTACTGTTAATTAACTCTTACATGCAAGCACTGATAAAGTTGTTTCAAGTAATGTAAAAAGATTAGCTTATTTAGCATTAAATGAAAATTAAGAAGAGGAAAATGAGTTCTATCGGACAAATATTATTAACAAAATTTGAGCTGGGTAATTATTGTTCCAGCAAAACACAAACTTATTACAACATTGACATTAATACTGAGGTACAAATTAGAGGCAAGGGTTGATTCTTCTATTCTGAATGAGTTAGCTATTTGTATAAATTTACTAGGAAGATTTGTACAGCATCGAAAAAATAGGACTCTTTGTGCCGGCTACATTTCAATGTCATCCAGATCGGGTAAAGGGAAGCGTAATATTGCTGCAATCCCTGTCAGCTGGTTTAGTTCTGTTTTTCAACAAAAATTGCAATCAATTTTCACGACCAGAGAACACTTATGCGTAAAAAGATAAATTAAAGTTGGATATTCGATTGTACTTACGTTCACCAGAAACATGCATGGAAGAAAAAACATGTACTGTGCCCCTGGAGTCCTTCACCGACTGAACTAAGTTGACGTATTTTTTTCTGGTTGTTACGTCTGAACTCCTAAAAGCCAAATACAATATTCTCAGTCAATTTTTTATGAGAGAATGAAAAGAGAAATGATAGTGCTTACTGATTACAAGTATTTTAATTTCAAGTTCTGTTTTAATAAGATAGTGATACATCTTGCAGGATAAACAGAACCAAGCAGAGTTTCAAGGATTGTGAACAAAACCTGAACAATTCATCAGTAATCAGTAATGTTTGAACCGCCATCCGTTCATGAGCGACCTCAACATGTTTTGGACCATAACACGCTCGAGCTTGATCCTGCAAATAAACCATGTCAATGAGTGATCCATGCCAACAAAAATATTCAATCTTGGACTGAGAGAAAAGATTGTCAATGACTTGTTAGCATCTCAAAGAACCATATATGTAGATTAATTCTAATCTCAAAGATAGAACCTCACATTTGAAAGCATAACGAAGAAATCCTTGAGCACTTTAACCTGATGAACAAAAGGACAAGAATCTATGTGAATAAATCTAGGAATTTTATATGAAAGTACTCAGGCGATGCCAAAAGTTCAAGAAAGGCAACAGAAGCGCTGAAGTGATTTAATCATACCTCTTGGGCAGCCTTGGTATCTTTTATCACATTCATGACATCTGGAGCTTCCAGAACTTCTCTTAAGCTGTGTCTGTAGCACAACAGAGATATTTAAGAAGGTGCAGAAGATGACCAACAAAAGAATAACTAAGTTATACAAGTAAATATCAGCTGGTTAATATGAGTGGCTTTATCATAAATTGCCAAACAGTTCGTAAAATTGCAACTTAAATTTGGAATGCCCACAACGTGACATGCCCCACCAGGTTTGAGACTGTAGCCGTTTAGCAACTTTCAGATGTAAAATCCAAGTTTTGCTCCCTTAAAGGTAAACAACAAATACTGGAGCTGCTCACGTACCTGAACCCAGATGTCGTGTGCACACGAACTATTCTTGATTTGTTTTCAATAATTGACCTCAACTGTTTTCTTTCTGCCTCCAACAATAGATGACGGTGAAATTGATCCTAGGGGGTAAAAGAACAATAATAGGTTAATTTTGATGAAAGCTATCTCACAGCGCTGCTAATAATTTCTATGTTTGCAGGCCCCTAATATTGCAATGAAGCCCAAAAGAAACAAATACCTTTGTGAAACCTGGACTTGCAAATACAGCGCAGCGAATGACATTGAAGTCAACATGCTTCAAAAAAGCCTGAGAAGAAGTAACAAACATATAAGTAAATATATTGACAAATAAACACGACAATGTGCACACATAACATGGACTGATGGACATACTTCCATAGTGTTGCCAAAAAATTTGTTCAACGCCTGTAAAGAAACAAGTTTCAGACATGATCAAAAAACTTAAAGCTATGGCAAACCAACATAAAGATAAAATGATACAATATACAAGAAATAATTCCTCACATTCTCATATCCAGCTTTTGCAGGGCCGTGTTTGCGAGGAATAGGGGTTTCTATCCGGGCCTTTGTCGTTGTCACACTGTCATTTACAAAACCACAATGGTCAATGAATAAAATAGAAAATTACATAAATTGCAGTTTAAAGATTGACAAAATGGATTTTTGAAAGTCCATCAGTAAATAAAGCAAAAGGGATGTGATTGCTCTTAAAATAACTAATAAAATACTACATGATCACTAAAATATTAAGCGGAACTTTACCTTTTACCAACAAGTAGAATATGTGCTAATCCTTCGTGCATTAAAACTACAGCAACATCAGCACTAGCAGCAGGATCTGAAAATTGGAGAATGAATCTTTATGAGGTAATAGGAATTGCAAATGGAATCTCATTTCAATACATGTACTGTACTGCGACAACTATATTCGAGCTACTGGTGTTAAAGGATAAATTCTACTTAAAAATTTCAAAGAATATCTGACATGAACTTTGACACAAAAAGCTTACCGGAAGCCTGGTGAAGTATATCTCGCGACATGGTGTCCCATACATCCTACAAAATCCACAAATATCCAACTCAAATTGTACTTATACATCATTCCTCAGGTAGTTACGTAGAAGACAAAATGATATGATAGATGAAAGAACCTTCTGCAAGACAAAGGGCCGATGCAGTTCAAGTTCCAAAGTATGGAATGCCCCAATCTGTGAATGAAATTTATTTAGCCTACTATAGTAACACACACATTAAATGATATTATCAACATAACATTATTATTGACTTTACCTTGACATATTCATTTTCAAGAGTATTCTTTCCACGAATACGCAAAATGGACCCGACTTTGTCATAATCCAGATTCTAAAATCATGATGCAGATAACCAATCAGAAACCATACGCCAATAGTAAAACAAATCATTTGCCAACCAAACCATGTTGTCATTAAACTTAAAACATCTACAATTTCCCAATAAGTGACACCACTAAAACCTTTATTTAACCATCTATGAATCATGCACGAAGTAAAAAATCTTGAAGCATTACTAACTTCCCCCTCTTTCACCGTGATAGGAAACTACAACTAATAAAATTGCGATATCACATACCTCTACAACAATTTCCAACTTCACTCTCACACGTTCAGCATCTCTTGCTCCAGAAGCCGTCTCCCTCAAAACTTTTCTGCAACCAATTATCGAGATATCAAATATCATCAACATCCTTCACATATTCAATACTTTACAAACCAATCAAATATATTTTACACTTTACACTACTCTAACAAATCGAACTGAAAAAAAAATCCAATTTTGGACCAAACCCACAACTCAAAATCCCAAAAAACATACCTTACAGTAGCAGCCATAACTGAATCACCAGGAGCAATTAAATTATAAACACACCACAGGTCCTCCGGATCAACAGGCACCATCTGAATCAACACAAAAACACCCACAAACCAAATTCAGTCTCATCACTGAACAAAAACTGATATAACACAATCAACTACTGACAAGCAAATTCAATTCAAAATTAAAATAATACTAAAAACACATTACCTTGACGCTTCCAGGACCATCGCGGATGAAATCTCTATGGACAATCTTCATGACGATTTAGGTTTTAATTTTCTCGTCTTCCTTCAGCTCTGAATTTTACTTCGCTTCAGCAATCTAAGCATTCTTAGGGCTTGCGGGGGAATTTAAATATTTGATTTTGGAAATTTCTAATCGACGCCATGGAAAGTTGGAAACGGATTTAGAAACCTAAGGGCAATACCGTCATTTGACCAGATCATAGAGTTTAGAAACGACAGCCCGTTATTAGCCGACATCGATCCACTGATAAATGGGCCGGACATCGGCCCAAGTACTGTCGGCCCGTCAACTCACGTTTGTACGCGTAAAATGAAAGAGGTTAATGCAGCGAATGCCAAGAATAGCTCTTGCTCTGTAACATCGGTTCTACAAAGGTGAAGAAGGGGTGGGGCTGGGGTGGTAGTTTAATGATTTAGGATTTTAGGGTTTAGTCTAATGGTTATATTCTTAGTGATCTACTCGAGTTCGAGGTTCCCTACATGACATTTATTCCGGACGTGTGACAATCTCAACTGAAAGGTTGGACATTTAGAGTAACATAAAGGGTATTAGATGCATGCAAGACTAGCCAATTTGCATAAAAGTTGTAGTTCATGTTCAAAAGAGACCATGCACACTTAAAAGTGACTTTCTTGAAGCCATTCTGACCTTCCCTTTGCCCATCTTCCATGGAAACTTTATCAAACAAAAGGTGGTCATGATCAAGCTTTTTGGACATGATCTAATCTAAATTTAACTGAATCTGAAATCTAACAAAATCAAAATCTTAAACGTGATACCAAGAGAAGGCCTAGCAATGCTTCTGTGTCAGAGTGTAACAAGGCAATCTTATTTGGAATGTAGAAGTCTAATAACTTGCACAAAAACTACAAATAAAAAGGAACCATTTGCATAGACCAATTATGTAGTCACTTAGAGCATCTCCAACGCAAGTGGGTAAATTGGTTTGTTGTGCAAAAAGGCCTACGTGTCAGCCCATATACATAACCAGTTGCAGTGTCTCCTCTCCAACGCAGGTGTCAAACAATGTAAAATTATACATAACGGGCTTGTGGATCTCCAAATCTGCTACTCATCTTGTGCTTCTCTATTCTCCGTTTCAATTTTCTCAATCTCTCAATTTCGTCTCCCTCCTTTCTAGGGTTTACAAACCCTAACCCTTTTGCTCAATTGATGTTACCAGCCCTTCCACGAACCAACAAATTAATCTGAATTTCAATATACAACTTCAGTATGTTGTTTGAAACCACACGAGCTTGTTCTGCTTTGAGCGGCAAGATTGCATAGCAACTGCCGTTGAAGATATATATACACGTCGCAGGTAGCATACATCTCCGACACTTGTACTCATTCTTTGTTGTCATTTCTATAATTTGAGATCCATGTGCTTGGTTCATCAAGAATCAAAGTCTGTAATTTTACATAATCGTTATACATACTCTCCCATTGGAGCATATCCACTTTTTCATTGTCTAAAAAATACACAGGCAATTTAAAATTATTGTTTACCCAGTCCATTTACATAAGAGCATTGGAGATGCTCTTAAGGGATAAGGTTGAAGGTATGACTAGTGGCAAAAATAAGAGCAATAATGAATCACATTGATCACTCTAATGGGGGCATAGTAGTAGCTAAGAGGCTTAAAATGCTACTGCTCCAACAACCAACTACTTAATGAGCTCTGAGTTGGCTGCACCTGCTTTCATTCATACCTTGCAAACACGATCTCCCCATGTATATTATCTCATTTCCCTCAAACCATTGACTCCCTATCTTTATCGGAACTCAACACAAATCTACAATGTTACCTAGATCAAGTATATATCACAAGCAGGCATTGACCAGACTTAACCTAAAATCTTAACAGTCAATCATTTTCTGTATATGACAAAGACTGACTTCAAGATGGACCAAAACCATAAGGATACAGCTAGCTGCAACACAAAAGTAGGTCATAACAACATGTGAGTAGTTTCAATACTTGGTCATCTCATCAATGCAATGAATACACATGTAGACATACATAAGAGTTATGACTGAAAGTAACATGTTCCATAAACTACCTGAATAGGAAAAATGCAAGAAATTGAAAACACAAAACAACAGACACCAGTTCTGCAATTCTACTACACTTCCCAAGCAAGCAATTGCTACTAGCAGTTCCAGTAAATCTCAATTTTGAGTTACAATTTGTGGAGAGTGAGACCGAAGGCTAACTGGAAGTAGCAAGAACTTACCTAGTGAGTAGAAACAGTCTTCTAAACCAAAGTCACTCCTAATTCTCATCTCAGCCATATGATTAAAGAACATGCGCAAACCACTTAGGTCTACAAATTCACACTTCCAAACATGATCACAAGGGACAGCACCAGATATAAATTACTTATATGGTTCCAATAGCATATTACTACTGACCAAACTTAAAGACTAAAGATGGCACCGAAGCAATTACAGGTCTTGGGAGTGAAAGAGCAGTATCCGAAGGGTCTGTTTGGAATGTGGCAATTGATAGAATAGCAACAAGGCGAAGAAATGCAAACCCTTGCGATGCCTCCGCAGCAAGTACACACGGAACATATTTGAAAGCTCCCAAGCTTCCTCCTACTGATGCTGCTCATATTGAACATGCCATGTAGCTCCATCCTCTTCACACTCTCATCCATCACCGGCACCATTTCTTCATACCCATCAGCCTAAAATCCCATAAAACACGAAAATTTAATCAATTGAACAACACATTCAGCAAAAAGATAAGATCTTTGAGCAAAAAGATGACATTTTTAGGACTTACAGGAGAGGTAGCTTCAACAGCTAGGGCTTGTAATGAGAGTATGAGAACAGACAGCATAACCACAAAAGCCACAATCTTTAGTTCCATTCCGCCCTAAAGATCTCAACTTTATGCTGATCTTGCAAACCCCAGGAATCAGTTTTTGATATAAGTGGTTGCTGAGCTGATTGAGTGTTTCTAGGTTGATAAGTTTAAAACTGGATGAAGAAACTGAGGTGGGTATTTATTGGAATAAGTAGAATTTGTGGTTTTGAGGTTTGAGAGCTGAGATGGGGGAGAGGAGAGGAGGGACAGGGAGTGAGTGAAGAAAGTGGGGTTTGGGGATAAAGGGTTTGCACTTCTGAGTGGGGAAAGTGATGCTGAAACTTGACCAGGACTTGAGACTTGACAAATACACAATACAGTAAATAAGTATATTATGAAAATAATTTAATTGAAGAGAATAAATAAATTCTCCAAAAAAAGAAGAAGATAATTTTTACTCATTAAGCAAATTTAAGACTATTTTTAATCGAGCTAAAATTTAAAACTTATCACCTTGATAAGTGAGTTATAGTTCTCATACACCGATCATCAATGCTGAGCGAATGAATGAAAAGACTAAAACATCTCCCAAATTCATTCCTGTTTTTACATTTTGTCATGATCAGGGATATGTTGATAATTTGACAAATAATTACCAAAATGCATTTGATAGTTGTCTATCATCCACCTCATTCACTCTTCGAAGTTGACCATCTCGGTGTCTCCAGCAACACTCTTTCACAAAACTAATTTTTCTTTCTTGAAATCCAACCCTATGTAAATGTGTACAGTACACACATTCATACACTATGCATTTAAAAGCTAAAAAAACAAATAAAAGTTTGAGGCAAAGTGCGTTTGGCCTATTTTAGTAACAAAACAAAAACATTTTGTTGTCTACTTTTTTTCACTTAAATGGGAAATAAATAATATTATTATATAGTTTACCCGTCCGTTTCCGCCGACCCGACTTGACCCGGAAAAGAAAAGGTGCACGACCTTCCTGCTCCGACAAGCACTCCAGTTTAAAATCAATTACCGTAAAAATCTCAGATCTCGTCTCCTCCAATCCTCCTTCCGATCCACGGTCGACGCTGGGGTCCACCTCTTTCAGATCTCGCGAGATTGATGATATTTAACTCAGATCCGATACGCTCCGCATATTCGATCATCTTCGGTGCTTGATTCGAAAATTTCCGGATCTTTGAATTTCCGGAATGAGCATGCGGTCGAGCCCTAGGAGGAGTGGTTTGTTTCTGTTAAGCGTCGTAGTTTTAATCGTATTTTCTGGGGCTGTTTATGCTCAGGTATGAATTTAGATTCTTATTTGAATGAGTTACATTGTGGATTATATGAATGTATACACTTGTTTGGTGTTGTAGGAGTCAGGCAGCGATGAATCGGAGTCAAACTCTGGAGTTAAGGATCTCGGCAGGCGGAGTAAAGTGAGCGTTCTTATAGTTATTGAATTATTTTACTTAATTGGAATGTTGTGAATAGAGCTAATAAGGAGCTGTTGGTTGTAGATATTCATAAAAGAGAAGGTGAATAATGATGTCGTTAAAGATGATACGGATTCAGAATGGGGTGATTCGAGTCTCAATTTGGATGCAACTCGTCTTGGGATCTTTGACGCTCTCTTTGCGAGTTTTTCTATGATTTTGGTTACTGAGGTACTTGCTTTGTCCACTGCATTTTAACATTGGTATTTTAATTGGTTTCTGTAAACTACGGAGATTTGAGGTGGCATGGTGTATTGAAATGCTGCTAACAGATTGGAGACGAGACATTTATCATTGCAGCTCTTATGGCAATGCGTCACCCAAAGGCCATTGTTCTTTCTGGTGCTCTTTGTGCCTTGATCGTGATGACAGTAAGCAAATTATTTGCATGTCATGTTTCGTGTTGTTTGCAGATATATACAATCTGGTTTGTGTTTTTTTGCATATTGTAAGCGGTTAATATTTGGTACTTGTTAATAGGTACTCTCCACTGCACTCGGTAGGATTGTGCCTAATTTGATATCAAGGAAGCACACTAATAGTGCTGCAACAAGTATGTGATACATCTTAGTGCTGCTTGAATTTTATTTTGGCAAGCCTATTAAAGTTTGTACTTTCATGCAGTCTTGTATGCATTTTTTGGATTGCGATTACTATACATTGCTTGGCGATCAGATCCAAAAGGATCCCAAAAGAAAGAAATTGAAGAGGTAAGTAGTTGCCTGCCATAATGTTCACCAATTTGTTGTTGTGAACTCATATCCTTCCCAACAATTCATTGTTTGGTTCATTATTATGTTGAGCAGCTTCTCTGGGAATATTATCATATATATTTATTTGATTGTGTAGGTGGAAGAGAAACTTGAGAGTAATCAAGGGAAATCAGTTTATCGTCGTTTCCTTTCAAGATTTCTTACACCAATATTCTTAGAGGTATGCACAATCTCATCATTCAATGCAGACTAATGTGCTTGTATATTGGTCAAGTGTGACTATGGAAGCTAGAGTTTATGCTCTAAATAAAATGTAATGCTGTCCGGCTTATAAAGTATTTCTGTTTTGTTTTCTTCGTGTGCAGTCGTTTATATTGACATTTTTGGCTGAGTGGGGAGATCGTAGTCAAATCGCTACAATTGCTGTAAGCTATTTATTTCTCTTTGCCTTTCTGTCTGTCTATTTGTTTATAGCTACTACTTTTCTGCCTTCAAGATTGATTAGAGTTTGCATCTAACTTTTGCCATTGACAAATCTACATTAAACCATTGACAATTGTTTGTTTCCTTGCGTTCTGTCTCTTCATTTTGACATTTTTTGATGGGATTATTTTGACAATCTCAAAAAATTTCTTTTATTGCAGCTTGCAACACACAAAAATGCAATTGGAGTAGCAATTGGTGCAACTATAGGTCACACTCTCTGCACATCATTAGCAGTAGTTGGAGGAAGCATGCTGGCATCCAAAATATCCCAACGCACCGTAGCCACAGTTGGAGGCTTGCTTTTCATGTGTTTCTCCTTGTCATCCTACTTCTACCCTCCTGTATAAGTTTGTACGTAGTTTTAACACAAATTCTTTACAAAGCATGCTGAAAGCAGAAACCAAAAAAATCAGGTTATCTCGGCTCATCTCCTCAATAGTAAGATGTAAACTTGATCTGTCAACATATATTTGTTAGCCTTTTCAGGAATGAAATTCCCATTGAAAGTGTGCATCTCAAACATGTTCATTGTTTTGCAGATTGTTTATGCATGACTATTTTAATTCCTTTGTATAACTTTCACCTTCTGATGAATGGAAAGATGTACAGGCCGTAACTGCTGCAGTATCATAAAGCAGTCACCAATAACACATATTTTCAGGTGTAACCAGATAACAAGAGAGGTCCCTCCAATGCGAGCCGGCCACACAAGGCTATAAATTAATTCTTACTGAGAAATAAACTGAGAAGTTTTTGCAATAAGCATGATTCATTTATTAATAAAGTAAGAAAGGAGTTCATAGGCTAGCTTTTCCGCTGCTTGGAACTGCATTGCAATTAAGGAAGGAGATAGGGCAGAGTGGCAGCAAGAAGGTGATTTTAGATGGATAGTTCCATTCTGGAAACAAGGATTCCATCACTATCAGCATACAGCCACTCCCCATCGCAGATTCTCGTCCCTGCAATGGTGATAGGCACATGTTTCTCTCCAAACTCCTTTTTACTAGCTTTGATAGGATGAGAAGCCAGAGCTCTCACACCTATGTCGCAACTGTTAATTTCGTCAACATCTCTGATGCAACCGTTTACGATTATGCCTGACCATCCGTTGTTTTGTGCTTGAACAACTGGGTTTCCTCCTAGTATGGCACATCTCAGACTACCTCCGCCGTCAATGACTAGGACTCTTCCATCACCCTTTTCCTCTAGAAACTCACGAACTAGACCATTGTGCTCAAAGACTTTCAGTGTGACTATTGGACCAGAGAAGGCGGGTCTACGACCATATATTTGGAAAATTGGCTGTAAAGCTCGGAGTTCACCATTGTGGAGAAGTGGTTGATTTGTGTCACAAACTTCAGCTGTTGTCACCAAAGCCATACTGGTGCAAGCACCTGTATGGATACAAGAGAATAGATTTAGACTTACGAGAATTTACCAACTAAAAGAACAATATTTTTCGCCTTTGCTCAGTCTCTTTGCGTATTCCAGAGACATTTTAGAAACAATGATGTCAATGCTATTGACCCAATTAGACAGCTGAGTACAAGTCTACAACCATATGTACCGTTAATACACGGCTCTACTGCAAATGGCGCTATATTGTTAAAGACTACAAGTTCATACGGATCTTTATCTTATACAGTCTATATCATCTCTTTGATTGATTGTGCTACTTAAGGTCCACTTCTTGACAGAACTTATCCCCACATTACCAGCCTTTCATGCCAGCAACTTGATTTCTGATGTTTGCTATTAATTGGAAATAAAAGGATTTTTTCCATCAACCTGTGCCGATCCTTCCCCCAGTATTGCAGCCAATAATTTACAGAGCAAAGGCAAATAGCGCAACATTGATCTATCCTATGCGCTACATGGTGATCATTGATATAGCCACCTCGAAAGCCATGTACAACAAACTGAAACTGCTACTTACTCTCTAAATTTCTTTCAAAGAGCTATCCAATCGCAAACCCATGCCATTTGTAAAGTAGATGCCATCAAAAACAACAAGTCCAAGACAATTAAAAGCCCCCAAATAAAGATCAAAATCAGAGACACTACTACTTGATAACAAAAACTGAAACATTCGATTCCATTTCCTCTCTACCCAAACTCTCCATTCAAATTGATCAAATTCCAATCACCCAACATATAATCTGACAACCCCAGATCCCAAATCTACAACAGTTCAAAATCATAGCTAAAGATCACATCTTTACCTCAGAATAAAGCAACAAGGGATGATCTTGGAGGGCTTGATTGACTCTGTGAATCTTGAAGAAAGATCAAAAGGGTAAAGAATCCTTTGATGAGTGCTTCAGAATGAGGGGTTCTTTAACTTTTTATAGGATAAAGACAGACACACACTCACACAACGAATCTGGGCTTTGGTATATAATGGCTAATGATATCATCACCATTAACAAACCCAATTTTCTTTGTATATATAATTTTGGTAGTTTATCGGTAAGCCCACATTTTATGTTAAAAATTTATATTCATGGATCAGAATAAAGAACTGTTTCAATATGTGTACCATGAGATTTGTCATATGCCAATTATTGGACTAGAAAAGCCGCCATGAAAAAGGCAATATGGTACTCTAGAAGACTGAGACATTTATGTTGAACATTGTTGTCATACATGGCCGACCTCATTGTTGGACGTCAGTATTGTTGTTTAAGCAGATCCATTCATTTTGGCATCATTTCAAAGCTGAAATCATGGGATAGTAACCAATCATCATCTATCTATGAATACAAGTACAACCCTAAACGTTGGACATAACTGTTGTGCAGTTGTTTTATATTAGGAGCTTGAATAGTTGAATTGCTGATAATCAACACCTTAAAAGTCTCTGAATGAAGTTTGAATGACACAAATAGTACAGTACAATAGAACAACAGATGCCAAACAATTATTGATATCCAATAAGAGCAGGGCATAGAACTTTGAAGAACAGCCAACAATGGCAGACAGCCATGAGGTTATTTGAATTGAGATAGCTGTGTCAGGATGATCCGTATCTGCCTTAAGGTAGTCGAGGCAGTTTGAGAAATATTGAATTTAAAGCTTGTGAATTGTTTTCATGTCAGCGGCTTCATGAAGAGTGCCTTTTTCGACATGATCCCACCATTTGTACAGGAAGTTGTCCACGACAAGTCTAAACCACGGGGAAAGTTTCAGGCCCTCTTCCCCTGCATCAGCTTTTCTCAAAAGTTCTTTCAGCTGGTCCTTGGTCACATATTTGATGTCAGCGACTTCATCAGGGTTGGGATTAACACCCACGTCCTTGACGATGAACAGAAGGTAATCCACTGTCAGGTGGCAAAGTGTGTGAGTTCATAGCAAAACTTACAGATGAGTTATTTTACATCTTTAAATGGGGCAGCCTTAGGTTCATCAAATATATGTGATGATTAATAGGAATTCTTACATTCGTGCTCTCCCCATTTACCATCAGATGGCGCCTTGTAAAGCATACGGCCCAAAGGAGTAAACTG
Organism: Sedum album; assembly: GCA_006409495.1. Classification (NCBI taxonomy): domain Eukaryota; kingdom Viridiplantae; phylum Streptophyta; class Magnoliopsida; order Saxifragales; family Crassulaceae; genus Sedum; species Sedum album. The sequence continues at coordinate 11,263 of QZGG01001043.1, read as the reverse complement.
ATCCACGGGAACATCCTCAGCAGGGATACCCAACTCGTCCAACAATTTCCTTTGCGCAGCATTTCTCACACCTAGCACGCTTGTGACGTCAAATAACTATTAACTTTCTTATATAAATGTGTCATTGTAAAAGTACAATACCTAGAGAATTTTCATGTATTAACTCGGATTCACGGTAGAGGGGATGGCTGCAACAAGTGTTTGTCCACACAAGAGGGAAAGTTACCTTCGTAGCAGATCGTTGCTGTTCAAAACATAAAACTTCATGATTCATTATGTGACACTTAAATAAAATTTAAAAAGTATACAAAAAAAGCTTTTAGTAATTGTAAGGTGATCAATCATTTATTAAATTGCTGCATTCTTTGGATATAATGCATTAACTGAAGTCGTGGGGTGTTTTGACTTTTCATCCTGAGTAAAATTTTAGAAGATAACACACCTGAAGTAGTAACTCATACTTAGAGTTGAACAAAAAAACACTAAAAGCTCTGTGCAGCATATGCTTGGTCTGAATATTTTCCCACAGATGACCTGTCATTTTAAATGCAATCATAAGAAGGCTCCAAAATTATATTAAACTGAGAAATCAATGAATGATCTGTCAACTGCTCCATATTTAATAACAGTGTAACAAACATTAATACTAAACATTTAGTGTAGTGATAAGTTGATATGACAACCCAACAGAAAAATTGCCAACCATCTAGTTGACCTGCTCATTTCTTCAATTTCATAGTTATTATGAGACTGGACCAGCTCATTAATATAACCCATTTACCAGGTGGTAAGAATCGGTGTGGTCAAAGAACTTATCGTCCAAACTTGACAGAGTAAATACTAGTCTAAATCTTTGAAACAAAAATTTGGCTCCTGTTATGTCCTCAACAGATACAAGATACATTCATAAGCAATATAAAATATTCTCAATCAAGTAAAGAGACGGGTTATGATCCAAGTAGGTAACTACTTAGGCCTTGCTGCCCAACCCTATTTCAGCAATCGTGTTCTATCAATACTTACAGTTGTACTTTGATTCATGTCCAACCACAGCATCGTTCTCATCCACCAATATGCATCTGCAAATGTTAAGACAAGTACAAAACCGATAACTAACCATCCAACTATATACCCTTAAAATCCAAACTTAAATAAGTTAGTTTCGCGTGTGTTGCACACATAAAAATACAAAGTAAAAGACCTAATCAACTCTCTTTCACATTTCAATGTCCTGCGAAACATTTGTATCATTAGCTAAATGTTTCTTGGCTGCTACGAATGTCAATCCTAATCCAATTTAATCTCATATGCACATCATAAATCAAACAAACAATGATTTAATCCATAAATGGACTGAATCTCAGAACCTAAAAAACAGATATTAATTGAATAGTGTAATCAAGGAGAGAGTGGAATATAGGATAGAGAAATATGAACGTACTGATCTTCAAACATGAGCTTGCGCTGCACAGCATCCATTCCTGCATCCGGCGCGTTTTCCATTGCTAGCGGATTCGGAGATCGGCGAAGCTGTCGGAAGTGAGATTTGAAGGTTGGCAATGACGCGGAGTGAACGAGAAGTGTCTGCTTGATGTTTATGTACAAGATGAACGATACGACAACGTTTAGGCTTGAAAGATCGGATTTTGAACGGGCATGCTCCAGGAGAGGTTGGGCTGAGCCCAACCGTAGAGTCTTCAGAAGGGAAGAAAGTCACGGCCCAAATAGTAAAGTCAACAATAGGGTTTCCGGTCAACGTTTGGAAAAAGGAGAGCTCTGCTGAAGAAGATTCAGAAAATGATGAGGGAGAAGAAGAGCCCAGGCCTGAAGATTCTCTGGGTTTGGACCCTCGGAACTGCAGCAAGTATCCATCTTTTTCCGATCTCACACGGATTTGTTTTTGAATTGGATTGTTTGATTTTGAATTTGGTTTTATTGCTTGCAGTTTTGATTGCGAGCGGCGTCAGATCGAGTATGAGGGAGATGGATGCGATGATGCAGTCCGATGAGAAGCAGAAGCAGATTGCGGATCGTTTGAATGGTGAGGTTATTATTGACGGTGGTTTGGAGTCAGATGGATTTGATAAGGACGCCAAGTTGTAGGTTAGGGTTTTTCTCCTTTAGATTCCATCCAAGTTGAGGATTGTGATGTGTAATTTTTTTAGGAAATGTGTTTTGCATTATCCAAATCCATTGGTTGAATATGATCTCTAGTTAAAGGTTAATAATGGTGCTCAAAATTCATTGGCATGATCTAGAGTTGAATCAGTTGATTATTAGCCTGCGTGAAGTATGTATATCTTTTGAACATACAATCTTGTAGCTGTGAAATGAATGATGTGAAATTTCAGTGAAAAAGGGTATAACTTTTTCCATTGTACGCTTGTTCTTTTATTTGGCTTTAGTTTTCATTTTGTTGACAAATGCTTGCAGTTGCGGATTATATTTTTTTGTGATGTTAAAGATATATCGCAGCCCGAGTTTTGATTTGGTTTTGTGTATGTTATCGTTGTTGAACATCCAAATTTTGGTGGCCGTAACTGAAACTTGTCGGTCTTAACTGTACTTTAACTTATCTGATCTACTGAATGTGTTACAAGGGAAGGTAAGTTTTGGATCTCAGTGCATAAACTTCAATAACTTTTTTTGCCTCTTAATTACCTGTAAAGTAGTTAGGTAATTCGGTATCAGAAACAGAAGACATCGGTTCTTTTGTAATGCAGGGCTTTTATAAACTATAAATATGTTTGCTCAAAGTCAATATTTGACACATAAAACGTCTAACACTGTTTTGCTTGATTCGTATTGTATCATACGTGTAGTTCTAGTTCTAGCTCTAGCTCCTCATCTTACAGCTTTGAGTTTTATTCCTAGGATTATTACCCTACCGTCAACTTTCTGATCAATTTCTTTTAGGTCTCGAGTTTCCTGCTCCAGAGTGCTTTACTCTCAGATTATTTCGTTGTCCATGCTTACCATGAAAATGAAACTGCCCTAGTGAAGTACCAGACAGGACACCACAACTTAAGTGTACAGTTTTGTAATTGTGTTCATTGAAGAAACACTTTTGACTTCTCTGCTGTTTATATATGTATGGTATTGATAGTTGCCACAATGCAAGAATTGGCTAGACATAGAAGATGGATGTTTACTTAATCAGTACACATTATCTTAAGATAGAGATCTATCGTCATGATCCTGTTTTAATGTCTGTTCTTGATTTGTAACTTAATTATTCTTAGATAGGTATATAGAAAAGTGTTGGTGATTGTGTGATCCTTGTACTTCCAAGACGCTGCCTTGGGTTCACAATTTACTTTTATATAGACATTGTGTGTAAAGTATGATATGATTGTTTACCCTTATTAAACTACTTGAACTTAATTATCTATAAGAGCTGCCTGCCATAACATGTTGCCATTCACTTTTTATGATGTTTAGCTAAGATGTCTTAATTTATCAACAGTTCTGGGACCGTAGTGTGGAGTATGGACATGGCTTAATCCAGCTCCTTCAAAGATATGGCTGGTGACAGTCTATACCATGCAATATCCACCTCTCTGGCATGTTCTTATTATTTATATTCCATGTTGTTTAGCTGTATATAATAATGTACACGAAGAGTTAATTGTAGTCCCAACATGTCTGTTTTATTCAACTGTAGGGTCATTTCCTAATTAATATATATCTCATGCCTTGTGACAGTGGTACCCATATGTATGTCCTACACTATCTATTGCATTGCAGTTATAGTTGTAAAAGTTTAATTTTTAAAGCCTTTCCTAGGGATATGCTCTAGCCTCTAGGAAGAGGATGTGTAACTTTGCGGTTATCTTTTTTCTAAGGGCAATTTACCGAAAACCATCCATAAATTTGGGTTTTTTTCGGAAACCACCCGTATCTTTGAAAATTATAAAGTCACACTTTTAAGTTTATTAAATTTTTCAGAAACCACCCATATGTTTAAATTTAATCAAAATATTAATAAAAATGATAAAAAAACTTATTAAAATACAAATAAAATACATAATTTATTTAAAAAGCATAAAAACATTTAAAAAATCAGGATATTAAATAAATATAAAATTGAAATATAAAATTGAAATTATCCATGTGGTATGTATTAAATATGAAAAAAATATATCCATATGTTTAAAATTAATCGAAATATTAACAAAAATCATAAAAAACTTTTAAAAATGCTAAAAGTGACATATAATTACAAAAATCATAATTTTTTTTAAAAATAAGGATGTTAATAATAATATAAAGTAAAAATAAATTTGAAATGAAGTACTATACTTTTTATTCATATGGTATGTATTAAATATGAAAACTAAATCTATACAAAAATATGGTGTCTTACAATTTATAATAGTGTGTTATAACTTTAAATTTTGTTACATTTTTACATATAAAGCATTCAAACACAAATTTTATTGCATATATAATAAAGTTTAAACACTCATTTTAAGTTATTATGATTTTTTTATAAATTTAATGGAGCAATGATGATTGCCGGTAATTTTTTGTAATTTTCAAGATGCCATATTTTTTTTATAAATTTAGTTTTCACATTTGTATACATATCATATGAATAAATTTCAATTTTATAATTATAATTTATTTTTATTTAATATCCTGATTTTTTAAATGTTTTTATAATTTTTGTAATTAATTATGTATTGTTTCGTATTTTAATAAGTTTTTTTATCATTTTTATTAATATTTTGATTAAATTTAAACATATGGGTGGTTTCTGTAAAATTTAATAAACTTAAGGGTGTGACTTTATAATTTTCAAAGATACGGGTGGTTTTCGAAAAAACCCCAATTTTATGGGTTTTAGGTAAATTGCCCTTTTTCTAATCGTGTAAGCTCATAAGAATATACTGCATAAGATCACTGCATATAACCTGAAGCCATATAATTCCTTATGTAGATGAATATTTCTCTGCAATATTGTAGATCAAGCTGCACTACCTTTTAGATTACTTGTTGTCTTTTCTTTTGCCACTATTTTTTCATATAATCTGTCTTCTCTTGAGCTTCAGATATTTGAATAAATCTGAGTGGCTGGGATACCTTCTAAAGCCTAGCTCCATCCTGAAGCATATCTACTTATTTTCTAAGATTCATTTTTTGTTTTTGTTTTGGTTGCAGATGCAAGGTGCGGATTGATTTAGCATTAAAAGCTTATGACTTTTTGGATGGAGCTTATAAACCTCACTATCACAATAATCACACTTCCAAGTTCCAATGCCACTCCATGAGATGCAAGAGAAATTACACTTTTTGAGCTCTTGTTGAAGATTCTTGCAAAATTAGCAAGTCCAAAGAAAATATAAGATCCTCTACGAATCAGTATTTAAATTCAGCATGGTTTTAGTCTCTCATTTTTTACGAAGAAATCTCTATTTTATTTTTTCAGTTAGCAACTCATAGGGTAATATATAATACTCAAACCCATGCATTTTTTCGATAAACAATGTCAAGTATAAATATCATCTTCATTATCCTCAAACCAATACTTTGCTTAAGATGGACCAAAGAAAAAAGTGAAATTGACATGTCTCTTGTACATCAATGGTTAATAAAGAGTTTAGAGACCCTACTCATCCATTTCCTATCTTCTTCACCATTTATACCATTTAGAGATTAGATACACTGTCATATCCATTAACTAACTCACGTTTATCCACATCTCAATTCATCCAAATTTGTTAAAGGATTTTGCTACATGATCAAGGCTCAATAGGATAAAAACACCCTTAATTTACTTAAGAAAAAATTAAAAGATATATACTTTAAACATGCATTTGGCCCTTCTAGAAAATATACCGTAAAAGTATTACTTAATGATTGGTGCCTATGACATTTTTCTTCATCAAGCAGATATAATCCGACCAAACCGGTCTATTAATTGAACCCGTTTCATTAAACCGATCGTTTCGACGAATGAAGTCGGAAACCTTTAAGATAGCAGAGTTCGTTTCCTTTGCAACTCCTCTGCATTTGTGCAAATTGAGATTCTTCTATTTGCACTTTTGTATCAACTATATGCACATTCTATTTGCATTTGTGCATTTAGTTAAACGACAAAAATGGGACAAAAAAATAAGTACAGATCAATTTGATCCAACGGTGAGATGCCTGAGTCGCAGGGATCGCAGATATTAAGAGGGTCGCAGTTGAACCCTCCTCTAAGATAGCAATCCACATGTCCGATAGATATCTACACGCGCGCAAATCGGTAGCTTTCTACACGCGCTATGATTCCAACTCGTCATCATCTCCACTCCGCTTCGTTCGTTCCATCTTCACCACTCTCTCTGTTCAAATCTTTACACACATTAACTTTATTTACATTAACGCAACTATGTGTATATAAATTCATTCGTATGTCGTCCGTCTCTTCAATAAAGTTCTCACCTTTAGTCATTTCCGACAAATATTGAGCGAGTCTCCAGCTGGACTGGCAGCCTCCGTTTCCTATTTTTGGATTCGTAAACCCGATAATTCATCTCTTTCTCTCCACTTTTTTACATTCCCAAACCCAACAAAATTGAAAAAGGTTGATACAACCCACTTTGTTTGGATGACCAACCCGTAACGGAGGAGCTTGTATTTGGGTGTATTTGATTTTGGTGAGTGGTTTAATTTGATTATATCGATTGGGGTTTGATAAAGTTGGTATCTTTTTGATTTGTGGATGAGGGTTTTGTTTTTGGAGTCTGTTATCGGTGTAAATGTTGCAATTTTTGGGGTTGTGACTCTGTGATTGTTTGATATGATGAGGCAGAAGAGTTGATTTGAATGTTGTTTCGATCCTTTTTTATTGTTTATTCTTGTGGATTTTGATTTGTGGAAATGTTGATGTCAGGTCCGGTTGTTGGATGGCTTCATTTGAGATTCAGCTGGAAATTACTTTGTGGTTGTAGGACATGAAGCTGTATGAAAATGGCCAGAAGATGAGTATATCCACGGATGAAAGCTGTGAATATTTGGACCTTGATTAGGCAATTTGCTGGTTGATTTTAACAGTGAATTTGTGAATAGTATTGTAAAGAAGTTGGGAGGGGATTTTGGTGGATTTGTGCATGCTCAGGTTTTTGTAGCAAGACTGTAGTAACGGATTCATCAAGGGAAATTTGCGGGTGGGCTGGAAATACAGCTGGTCTGGATTGCCTGATAGAATTAGTCAGAGCCCTTAAAATGGGATCCTGCTTTTCGGCAGAAAGCAGGAGTTCGCTCCCATTGTCACCATCTTCGACATCAATGGGTATCAAGAAGAGGAAAACTACTAGGAAAAAAATGGGTTCGAGGAATTCTTCATTTGAGTACAGGAATGAAGATTATCTTCATAGAGTCCCTGGTAGATTGTTTTTAAATGGATCTACCGAATTAGCTTCACTTTTTACGCAGCAAGGAAAGAAAGGGACTAACCAGGATGCAATGATTGTTTGGGAGGTTTGTTTTGCGTTCCTTTCAACTATATCTTTATGTAGATTCTACTGTTTGAGATCTGACTCTTTTATGATTTGTTTCATTAAATTCTAAAGATTCGGATTGTTGAAGTGTAGCTGGTTGGTCATTAATGACTATCAACTAACCAAATAATGTGAGTTTAAATGAAACGTTAGGCCACTCGTAGTTAATTATTATCTATCGCTACTCTGCACAAGTCACAATTTTCACTCATTTTGACCCTTTAACATGCTAACTTTTTCAAGTTAACATTTAAGCTAGTTGTGATATTTAAGATCCTCCTTAGCTACTTCAAAAATGCTATCTGAGTTCTGGTGTTCATCCCGTGCTCAAAAAATGTACTATTCACTTTCGTAAAAGGACTAATCTCGTGGTCTATCATTTCTATCCATCATGTAATAATTCATTGCTCGTGTTTAAAGTCGTAATTGTTTGATTCATATATTCATTTGATTGCCTTTTTCCTGATTAACAGAATTTTGGATCAAGGACAGATACAGTTTTTTGTGGTGTATTTGATGGCCATGGACCTTTTGGTCACATGGTTGCAAAGAGGGTTAGAGACACTCTACCTTTAAAACTAAGTGCACAGTGGGAAGCAAATGTTGTAGGCGGGGATGCTCTTAAAGAAATCAGTCTGAATAACGCTGGAAGTACAGCATCTGAGGATGCAGTCTTGTTGTCGGCTGATGATGATTCCAGGATGCCACTTCTCGAAACAGAGGATACCGACGAGCATACTAAGTTATTTATGTCGCTAAAGGAATCGTTTCTGAAAGCTTTCAGGGTAATGGATAGAGAACTTAAATTGCAAAAAAATATCGATTGCTTCTGCAGCGGGACAACAGCTGTGACTTTGGTCAAGCAGGTATTCATTTCTCATGATTTTTGTTGTCTGCTGGATGTCCTTGATGTCTCCATTATAGCAATGAAATTTTATATTTTGTTATTCAGGGCCAAAGCCTTATATTAGGAAATGTTGGTGACTCTAGAGCAGTACTAGGTACCAGAGATGCAGATGACAGCCTTATTGCCGTTCAGCTGACTGTTGACTTAAAACCAAACCTTCCTGGTAGGGCTTTTACGTACATCGCTTAGTCAATTTAATTATATAATAGGTGCATATCAATAAAATGCTTATAACAAGTGAGATTTCGCTGTCAACTGGATCTGCAATATTTCAGTGAATTACAAATCGTAATTTTTAATAGATATCCAGTTAACATGATTACTTGGGTAGTGCAATTTATAAATTGGTTTAAATTGTTATACCTTACAGCTGAATCAGAGAGGATTCAGAGGTGTAGAGGTCGTGTTTTTGCCCTCAAGGATGAACCAGATGTGGCCAGGGTATGGCTGCCAAATCACGATTCTCCTGGACTTGCCATGGCTCGGGCCTTTGGGGATTTTTGCCTCAAGGACTTTGGACTCATCTCTGTGCCTGTAGTTTCTCATAGACGGCTCACTGATAAAGATGAATTCGTTGTCCTTGCCACTGATGGCGTAAGACCCTAAAATAGTTCCATAAAGCAATTATTTGTCAGACTTCAATTGCACTACGGTTTCACTAATGTTATTCTTTTTATCTACAGATATGGGATGTTCTTACTAACAAGGAAGTTGTAGACATAGTTGCAACAGCCCCTGCACGTTCCTCAGCAGCTAGAACTCTTGTCGAGTGTGCTGTCAGAGCTTGGAAGTACAGATACCCTACCTCCAAAGTAGACGATTGTGCTGTCGTTTGCCTCTTCTTTGACAAAAACTCAGATAATATGACCACTGTTTGCGCCAACGCCAAACCAAAAGACGTGATCTCCATGCTTGATGCTCTATTGACGTAGACCCCTCAGGCCCAAGCAGTTTAGCTCGTTCAGGAACCGTCCGACCCAAGAACCTATTGATGAGAATAGTGAAGATCTCTCTCCAACAGATAATGCAACATCTGAATCAAAAATAGATTGGTCAGCTCTTGAGGGTGTTTCGCGCAAGAACACATTGAAGGCAATGCCAAAGATTGTTGTGGTAGATGATGAAAATGGTAAGGAAGATGCAAACACAAATATCCAGAAATGATGATCCAGCAAAACCATCTTCATTTGCTTTGGTTAGTTCTTCTCATTCTATATTACATACACATTTATAGAAAGGAAAAAACTCACAGGGTAAGAGGTGAGCCTCGCCGGCAGGGTGTTTGTCCGAAGTTGTCATTTTTCTCCGATCTGTCAAGTTATAAAAAGGGTAATGTAAATAACTTCATACATCGTCTTTTACAATAAAGAGTCTAGGCCAGCTAAGATGTTTTGCTTTATATAATTAGAGGTTTATTCGTGGATTAATTTTTTTGGTATACTCTAAATTCCACTTTATTGTCGATATTTTATCAATGAACGAGACTGTGACAACGCATATTCACGAGCGTGATCCAAGTTTTTAAAGAGCTCTATTTCACTAAACTTGTTCCCTAAATAATCAATAAATCAAGCAAATAATATACATGTTGAAATGGTAGTCCAATGAATGCAGTGGTCATAATAGCAGCAGGGATCAAGTATCCTAATTTCTAAAGCATGAACTGCAAGCAAAATGGGGAGAAACAAAGGCGCACGGTATCCCCATTTTGGAGTTCACATGTCATGTAATGCATAGAAGTACAAAGAGTACAAAAGGTAGCTTCTTTCTGAAGTCTATCTTCCAAACCTACAATAAACATCATACAAGATGAAATGAAAATCTCATAAAATCTGAGCAATTGAGCTTGGGAGAAAGAAGACTAAAGAAAATACAACAATGAGAATCTCACCACTGACCAGTCATACAGACAATTCCACCACAGAGCACTGCTTTCTATACAAGTTGTCTATGATTTTCTGATGATATACTGGAAATGCAGCTGACAAGCTGGTCAACAGTACCAAGTGCCTCCAAACTAGGCATTGCCATTAGGCCCTGGGCCGAAAAAAGCCCATGGGCCGGCCCGAAGCCCATCCAAGCCCAGCCCTGTCGAGCCCATCCAAAGCCCGATCGAAGCCCAGCCTTATATCGGATAGGCCGGGCTTGGGCTTCATCCTCGGGCTTTGGGCCCGGCCCACCGGCCCGACTTATTGGCCCATCTCGCAAAACCCGACCTTACCGTACTAATATTTCGAACAATAAAATAGTGGAATAAATATAAAAAAGTCATACTATATAATATATTTTACAAACTCTTTAAATTCAACATTTATATGAATTTATTTGTATATTCTTATTTTCTAAATTAATATTTTTTCTATTGAAGTCGTATTATCTCAATATATTTAAAGATATATTCATTTGTTCTCTGAACTTTATTTGATTCTGTTATAATAAACCTTAAAAATACAATAAAAATGAGTTAAAAAATAATGTGACATAAAAAATATTTTTTTTAAATTGTATTTCAATTATTATGTATTTTTTATTATTTAAAAATTATATTTTAATTAAGATTTGAAATTTGAACGGGCTTGTGGGCTGGGCTCGGGCTTCATTATTTTTACCAAGCCCGGCCCGGCCCGATGAATAGTGATAGGCCGTAAATATTAGGGCCGGGCCGGGCTCGGGCTTCAAGTTTTGGGCCGGGCCGGGCCGGGCCGAATGGCATTGCCTACTCCAAACACAGTATAATTTGGTTCCGGAAAAAATAGAATTTGAATATTTTCTTACAATTTTATACTATTTTTTTTACCTCTAGGTACTGCACAATATTAAAGTCAGATTACAAGCTCAACAACATACATTACATTTGATTACAACA
>QZGG01001042.1:0-82737 GCA_006409495.1 Sedum album | reverse complement strand
TCAGAAGGCAGTGTTCAAAAGCAGTGATTAAAAGGCAATATTCAAAGGCAATGTTTAAAGAAAAGGTTGTTATCAAATATTAAAAACTATGACAAGGATGAGAATCCTCTACTAATACTTATGATTTCACTCGAACAAGATATATAAATACTCACTCTCGAATGTTGCATTTATATTATAGTTATGAATTTCCTTCTTGATGACAATTTAATCTAGAATGCATAGTTATATGATAATATAAACCCTCACTCTCGAATGTTGGATTTATATTATAGAATTTAGACTGAGTAGCATTAGCATACGAATCCTCACTCTCGAATGTTGGAATCACACCTAAACATCTACTCAACTAGAGTTTCCTCACTCTCGAATGTTGGAAGTTCACTAGTCTTGTCTAAATACGCTTATTATTACATTCATGCACCAAATATCCTCGCTGCTCTCGCTTTGCTAATATACTTGATCTAATGGTTGTATTGAATCCTAAATAATCTAAGTTCACCTCTCGGTCCCCTCCCTAGATATACTACTCCGACCTACACTTCTAGATGTTTTGTCAGGACACCTATTTTATGAAGATTAAGCTCGGGTATGATTCAACACACGCAATTATCATACAAGAATTGATTCATATAAATTAAATAATCATGTTCTAGTTATTCATAAGCATAGAGATTCATCAAATCCTCATCATAAAGAGAACTACTCACTCATCTCGAGTGATAAAGCAAACATGATTCAAACAATTAAAAGTAAAACGATTGTAAATAAAACAAGAGTAAAGTTTAGAAATTCTCAGTGATTGATGATCCACGGTCGAGCTCCAAAGCTGCTGCTATTCTCCTCGGTATCTCGAGTACAAAACTTCAATAATTCACACGGTATCTTGAGCTCTCTCGGCTCCTTCTTCTTCTTCACTTGGTTTACTCGATCGGATCAATCACTATATTATTTCAGCCCCCGTAGGTAGCTCGGGCAGCAGCAGCCAACTTTGCTTTGAAGCTCTTGTGATGCTTATATATAGTTCATTCAGGGCTCGAGTGACTTCAAAGGTCTTGCTTTAACTCCCTTCATAATTGGCCGAGTAAATGTAGAGTTCCTTATCTTCTCATTTAATCCTCGAGTGGAATGAAAGGTCTTCATTTATCTTCTTGTATTAATTCACTCGAGTTAATGAGATAATCCATACGAAGGGTCTTGGTCACGTGACAACTTGCTCGAGCAGTGTTTACTCGGTCGAGTAACTTGTCTTCGGCTGTTTTTGCTCGAGTAAGGTACTTTAGTGCACTCGGTCTAAGAATTGCAGAAATGCTTCCAATTACGTCTGATTTAGGCCGAATTCACGTGCTTTTCCTCATATTTCCATTTATGCTCCTTCGTAAAGTGTAAACCGTGCTTTTGACCTGAAACATCAATCAAAGTATCAAAAGTAATATATTTTACATTAAATCATATGAAATAAGCATAAAAGTAGGGGCTTAAAATAGACATTTCTAACACTCATCAAAATACCCCACACTTAATCCTTGTTCGTCCCGAACAAGTATTAAGCTTATTTCTTACTCCTGAGATTTCTAAAGTTTCTAATCCTAGTTCACTGTCGTAGAAAATCACGAATGCATTTAGCATATGCATTAAGCCTTTAAACCTCTAGGCTGCCCTAGCGGACGAGTTTTAGTCTCGTGAGAGTTTTCAGATAACGGAATACTCACAAATCCTGCACATCATCCATTCATCGTATTCATTTACATAGCTAGTCAATTCAACAAACATTCTTTTGCATTATTCTTTAATCATAAACACTTCAAAGTATAGCTGATCATTCATGGCATGAAAAATATTGAAAATCACTTCAAATCACGATAGTCATAAATTTCAAGTAACTCGAGCAATAAGAAACTAACCTTGTTTGTCCTTTCTCTCCATTCCCAACTTACACCGAAAATCACAAAGTAAAACACAATATTCAAGAGGAGTTTCACCGAACCAATCACCTATGCTAGCAAGGGCTAGTCCATAAGGTCAAGGTCAAGAATTCTTGCCCAAGAATTAGACTACACGTCGTAATCCATAAGAGTAGAGGAATTCCGGATGATTACCACATATTTCATGAATTTTTCTTCAAAAGCATGTCATGCCTACGTACATAAGTACAAGGATCGTCCCTAAGCAATTCTCATGGTTATCACTCGACAGCTTCACTCGAGTCGCAACATTATTTAGGCAAAAGCAAGGACTTAAGTGGGGAAACGAATTAATTTTTTTTTTTTTTTATATTTTTTTTCTATTTTTTTTTCAAAACAAATACTTTCAAGGGGGAACTTACCTTCCTAACCCTCGGCAATTGTTTTCTTGTTTTGTCAAAGCAGATACTTTCAAGGGGGAACTTACCTTCCTAACCCTCGGCAAATGCTCGACTTTATTGGATAACCCCACACTTAAGACTTGACTAGATGCCAAAATATTAACTCGAGTGTTACAACAAATGCACCATATATTACGAGATATGCTTAAGTCACCTAAAGGCAATACAATAGCTTTATGAAATATTATCCATGTTTCGTTCAAAATTTCCTCTATGAAATTGGATAAAACTTTGCTTTTCTCAAGGTGTTATGTCAAAAATTTCTAAGAAAAATCAAACTAGGCAAGCTCTTAAGTTAAGTCACAAGAAATAAATTTTCTATCATGAAAGTCGTTCAATTCAAAAATTTCAATTCATGAGTTTCTCAGCAAACATTTTTAATCTAAGTGCTCGATCTTATTTAGCATGTTTAATTGACATTTTTCAACGTGTTTTCATTTAAATAGTAGGATGTATGCAAATTTTTAAAAGTATGCAATGTATATATCATGAAAATTTGTATGCATACTACTCCCCACCCCACACTTAAAAATTTGCTTAGTCCCTAAGCAATAAATTAAGATTAAGGTGTAGAGATACTTAGCTGGTTGTCGAGTATTTCGTTCTTGACATTTTTCTTCGTATCTTGACTTTCCAATGCGCTGCACATCTATCATTCTTGCAATGCTAACAAAGATTTGTCATTATATAACAAACAAAGAAAAACATGATAGATAATAATTTAAAATGTTCAAACAAGTGCAAATGTCAAGTACTCGATCAATCTGTCTAGTTGTGAAAGTTGTTTTTTTATGGTTTGTTTGATTGTTTGTTTGGAGATATCGGGTGTTTCTAAGGATTCGGAAGTTGTTCATTATCTGACCTATTCGTTGTCACCTACGTTATCCTCTGCATCTACGAATTCTTCGTCGTCTTGAGCGGTCTCTTCGGTCGAGTGATGCAATATAGGTCTAGGTGGTGATCGGTATCCTTCACAACAAAGTTCCATTCTTTCACAACTTCTATCTTGTTCTCCTTAACTCGACCACTCTCCATTTGGTCTTAAGTGAATAAATAAACTCGGTCGAGTTAGGGTTTTGTTTTGTGTAGTTGGGCTAGGTTTTGTTTAATGTTTAAGTGTATGGCCCAATTTATTCGGTCGAGTGAACCAGATGACTCGACCGGATGGAAGATTTAATTTCGGTTTAAGTTAGGTTCACTCGGTCGAGTGACATTCTTAGTTGGTCGAGTGGGCTCGGCCAAAATTCAGAATTTAATTGAGTGTTATTTTTTTGTTCAAGGTGTTTTAATTCTGAATTTTATTTTTAGTAACCCTAAAATTTGGTAAGAGATAAATTTCTTCTTTATTGAATTTCTAACTTTGTTTTCCAAACAAAGACATAATTATTTGTAGAAGAAATAAGAAATAAGGATTTAATCACTCATCAGACTCGATCTCTATTGGTTCTCCATTCGACTTGCGAAATTCTTTGATAGTCACCCTACGAACCTCATACCACTCAATACCCGAATTATTTTTCTTAGGCTTCTTGGACTGCGTTTTGCTCGAGGTAGCTTTTTCCTTACCCTTATCTTTGCTTGTATCATTGAAGTTCCCAACCGAGCGCGCGTTCTCGGAGGGGTCTTCTTCCTCAGTTACTTCCTTATAGGCAAATTCCAATCTGGCGGGTTTTTTGGCTAAGAATGCTAATTTCCTTAAAGGTTAAAGTCCAATTCTCGAAATTCTGTGTATCTCTCGGGTAGAATAAATTGCAACCGATGGCTATGCTAGTGATCAATGAAGTACAACCCACGTACTGTGAAGAGTAGTATGCCTGCTGCATACCCTTGAACATAGTTGTAAACACATCAAACCAATTGATATGTTCATCTTGGTCGAGTGCCCACATAATGTTCAAGTCCTCTCGGGTAACTACATCAACAGTTTCGGGTTGGCAATTAATATTCGTAGCAATCAAACGATGCACGTACTTCCAAACGGGATTCTTAATAGAGGATGGTGAAGGGTAGTCTGAAGTCTTGGCGGCTAATGTCTTTCCAAATCTGAATTCTTTGTTGTTCCGTAGCCAAGTGACAAAGTCCTCCTTCAGGAAATCCAAGATGTCTATATGCTTCTTGTCGAGTCCAATAAAAATCCAAATCTTGAATTCTGAATTTCCATCCTTCATAATCATATGCAAAACCTTCTCCTTCCACAGGTTCAAACGAAGCAATGAACTCATAGACAAGTTCCTTATAGCATTGCTTGTTGAAAACAACATCCACATCGAGTGCAGCTCGGTTAAACATGTCATAAACTTTGGCACTAATGCCAAGGCTTTGCATTGTCTTGTCATGAAGGGCTATCGAGCTCACTAAAGGCTTGAGTCGGTTTGCATCTTCAAATAATCTTTCATAGGTTCGTGCATGGTCTATGTTGTCAAAATTTGGTGGGTAGGATGGGTCATAGGTGTGAACAAACTCAACATGAGTTCTTCGTTGGGAAGGTGCATTGGTGTTTTTGGCTAGTAGGTTGGATTGAGACATGTTGCTCGAGTATGTAGAATCGGTCGAGTATGGTGATTATGCCATGCTACTCGATCGGTTCTTATATTAATATAATTTTGGAAGCTCTAGGGTTACTCGAGTATTTACTTACCTAATAAAGTGTGATAAATATTTGTATATCAAGGGTTTCTAATAATGGAATATTAAATCAAAGATTTAATCAAAGATTTAATCAAGGATTTAATATATGGAAGTTATGAATATTTATTAGGTTACTCGAGATATTTTGTTTTTAGGAAAAATTGGGCTAGGTGCTCGAGTGGGCTTTGGTTAAAAATCTGATTTTTCTAATTTGGGTCGAGTTGTTTAAGTGTTGGTATGTTACTCGACCGAATGATCCATAGATTCGGTCGAGTGAAGCAATGTCCTTTTGCTTCACTTTGCGTCTTAAAACTTGGCGATTCTAAGGGTAAATGACAATTAGAAACAGTACGCGCAAGTTCAAGTTACAACAACAAAGTACCGCAAACGGTACGTCCAAAAAGTTCAACAACAAACACTAATAAACAACTAAAAGAGGCTTTCCTAGCACTCTTCCCACTCGAAGCTCGGTCCTTCGTTCATCTTCTTCTTTCCTTTCCGGTCAGCGCGCTTGGGCATTTCCTTTGTACATACCCATTCCTTGCTCCTCCTATCCATCAACGTCATAGTGACCAAACGGGCGGTGTCGAGCGGTCTAAATCTTCCCTTGCTTTAAAACATAAAATACGAGCGTTCCGCGAGGCAAGTGATGAAAAGATGAGCAACCGAGTGCTTTACTCTTTTCCTTAGGGTTGATCATCTTCTTGAACCGCTCGGTGAAGACATAAAACCAATCAATGGAGTCTCCTCGCTCCATGAAGTACATCAAATCCAAGTCTTCCCGAGATACCCGAGCACCTTGGTCAACACGAGTGTTGATGTTCGTAGAAATAATCCGATGGATGTATTTCCATACTCCATCCGTTAGGCACTTGGGTGAGCAATTAGGGTCATATTCTCGCATACCGGTTAGCTTCCTCCATACTTCCAACCTCATCTCATCCGTACAAAATGGAATAACACCTCCGGGAGAGAACCATTCTCCGTTCATATCCTCCTTCTCCTCCTTTAATTCTTTTCCATTAATCTCAAACTCCCACGACACACACTCATTATCATTATAGAACGGTTCAAAACTTGTGAAGAACTCGGTCACAAGGGTGTGGTGTGTCGGCTTCCCCATCAAATATTCCCACTCGATCAAACCGGCATTGATAAATATGTTGTCCACAATCTCATAAATTCCAAGCTCAATCATAGTAGGTTTGTGAGGTGCAACGGAACTTACCACTTCCTTCTTGTTCGAGCCAAAGAAGAGTTGAGTAAGCCGTGGTTGTTGAAATGGTTTCCTAAAGCTTAGTTGCGTGCCCGGGTTGTAACCGTAAATCTCCTTGCTAGGGATTTTGTTCTTCCCATGCTTGATCCTTGTCCGCTCGACATTGTTGAGAAATTTAGGTTTGAGGGTTTGGTCGAGTGAATCGGTGGCTAGGGATTTTGGATCTTGAGAGTGATGTTGAAGCGGTCGAGTAGGTGGAGTAAAGGTGGTCGAGTGATGTTTAGGGTTTTCTAAATTGGACCAATTTCCAATGGGTCCAATTAAATTGGTCTAATTAAATTAGAACAATTTCCTATATGACCAAATTTAATTTCTAATTTATAAATTTTTTATTTTGTTTTTGGGTGGTGTGAATCGGTCGAGTAAAATTTTTACTCGATCGAATGGGGGGATTAAATTATTTAAACGAATTTATTTAAGTTTTTGGTCGGTTCAATTCGGTCGAGTAAGAATCTTACTCGATCGAATGAAATAGGAATTCATTTAAATTGTTTAATCTATATTAATTTGGGTCACGTGACTCGGTCGAGTTGGTGGTTTACTCGATCGAGTGAAAGAATTTAACCCCGGAATTTTCCCAAATAATATTCTACCCCACACTTGTATTTTTCCTAATCTAAAGAATACTACTTACTCTAGAAAGCAATAAAGTGCGGAAAAATAAATGCGGAAAAATAAATACTTACTGGCCTAGATTAACGTCCTGGCAAGGACGTAGCCGTGTCTTCATATAAAGAAACACACTCGAGAAGTCCTTTGCTAGGATCCCTTCTCGAGAGGATATGCTCCACTTCTTAGTTACCCGACCTCATAGAGATTGAGTTGCTCTACTAGATAGCATTGGTCTCCAGCATGATAAATCTTCAGTCTATGTCCATTGACCTTAAATGTGTTTCCTTCCTTGTCTAATAATTCCACGTGTCCGTCGTCAAAAACTTTAGATATCTTGAATGGTCCGGACCACTTGGAACGTAATTTTCCTGGAAATAATCTCAACCTAGTGTTGTAGAGTAGCACTTCGTCTCCTACTGTGAATCTCTTCTCAATGATTTTCTTATCGTGCCACTTTTTTGTTTTCTCTTTGTAGACTCTCGCGCTTTCATAGGCGTTTAGGCGTATCTCCTCGAGTTCATGTAATTGAAGAATACGGTGTTTCCCTGCAGCTCTAGTATCGAAATTCATATTCTTGATAGCCCACATGGCTTTGTACTCGATCTCTACCGGCAAGTGACAAGCTTTTCCAAAGATAAGTTTGTATGGAGACATACCAATAGGGGTCTTGTAGGCTGTCCTATAAGCCCATAGTGCGTCATCTAGCTTCGACGCCCATTCCTTCCTTGCTCCTGAAATGGTCTTTTCTAAAATAGCTTTGATCTCTCTATTTGAAACTTCTACTTGACCACTGGTTTGGGGATGGTAAGGTGTCGAAATCTTGTGATATACTCCATGTTTTCGAAGCATCTTCTCGAGTTGTTTCTCCTTAAAGTGCGTTCCATTGTCACTAATGATAGTTCGAGGTACACCATATCTAGGAAAATGATCTTCTTAAATAACTTTCTTACGGACTTGGCATCGCATGTTGGTGTGGCTATGGCTTCTATCCACTTAGACACATAGTCAACCGCTACTAGTATATACTTGTTTCCGTAAGATGAAGGAAAAGGTCCCATGAAATCAATTCCCCATACATCAAAAATTTCTACTTCGAGTATACCCTTCTGAGGCATCTGATCTCTCCTCGAGATGTTTCCCGATCTTTGGCAAGCGTCGCACGATTGAACATACTTATGAGCATCTTGAAAAATAGTTGGCCAATAGAATCCCGATTGCAATACTCGAGCGGCTGTTGGATGTGGATCCGTGTCCTCCCGAGAATGAAGAATGACATTCGCGTAAGATTCTATGTTGATCTTTTTCTGCTACACACGTACGATATATGCCATCGACTCCTAACTTATAAAGATAAGGTTCGTCCCAATAGTATCGAGTAGCGTCTCGGAGAAATTTCTTCTTTTGTGCATACGTGATCTCTGGTGGTAGCGTTCCACAAACAAGATAATTCACAAAATCTGCGTACCAAGGGTCTTTGTTTTGAGCTGAGTCTATGGATAACAAGTATTCTCCTAGGAATGAATCCTTGATAGGGTCTCCACTTCCTTTATCTCTAAGGTAGTCTCGAGTCTAGATAAATGGTCGGCTACTACGTTCTCGACTCCTTTCTTGTCTCTGATCTCTATGTCGAACTCTTGCAATAAAAGGATCCATCTAATAAGTCTCGGTTTTGCGTCCTTTTTGTTCATCAAGTATTTGAGTGCTGCGTGATCCGAGTAAACAATGGTCTTTGATCCAACGAGGTATTGTCTGAATTTTTCGAATGCGTAAACTACCGCTAACATCTCCTTCTCGGTTGTGGTGTAGTTTTCTTGAGTTGCATCGAGTGCCTTGCTCGTGTATTGAATGACATGAAGACGTTTATCAACTCTCTGTCCGAGGCATGCTCCAATCGCTCCGTCGCTTGCATCGCACATTAGTTCGAACGGTAAATCCCAATTTGGTGCTCGAACGATCGGGGCGGTTGTGAGTAACTTCTTTAACGTCTCGAACGCTTCATGACATTTATCATCGAACACAACTTAACATCGTTAGCGAGAAGGTTTGTGAGTGGTTTTGCTATCTTCGAGAAGTCTTTGATAAATCTTCTGTAGAATCCGGCGTGTCCGAGAAAGCTTCTAATACCTCGTACATCCTTAGGCGGTGGTAGCTTCTCGATCACCTCGATCTTGGCTTTGTCGACTTCTATTCCTCGTTTTGAAACTAAGTGTCCGAGCACTATTCCTTCTTGAACCATAAAATGACATTTCTCCCAGTTTAGAACTAGGTCCATTCAATGCATCGAGCTAGAACTTTGGATAGGTTCGATAAACAATCGTCAAACGAGTCCCCGTAAACTGAAAAATCATCCATAAAAACTTCCATAGTCTTCTCGAGGTACTCGGAGAAAATGGACATCATACACCGTTGAAAAGTTCCCGGAGCGTTGCATAACCCAAAAGGCATTCTTCTATACGCGAACGTTCCATATGGACATGTGAACGTGGTCTTCTCTTGATCCTCGGGGTGGATAGGTATTTGGAAAAATCCACTATACCCGTCGAGGAAACAAAAGTACTCGTGCCCGGAAAGTCTCTCCAACATTTGATCCACGAATGGAATAGGGAAATGGTCTTTTTTAGTTGCTTTATTAAGTTTTCTATAATCGACACACATCCTATATCCGGTTACGGTTCTAGTGGGGATTAATTCATCATTTTCGTTTTTAACTACGGTTAATCCTCCTTTCTTTGGAACGACGTGGATTGGGCTAACCCAATCTGAATAGGGGATCGAGTATATGATTCCTGCATCTCTAAGTTTTGTTATTTCTTTCAGAACAACTTCACCTAATTTGGGATTTAGTCTCCTAAGAAACTCCCTAGATGGTTTTGCGTCATCGCATAAACGAATCCTATGCATGCATACGTCGGGACTAATTCCTTTTAAATCATCTATAGAGTGTCCTATAGCATCTTTATGTGTACGTAAAACATGCATGAGTTTCATAGTTTCATTTTGATTTAGCAAAGCACTTATAATTACTGGCGAAAATTTTTCTGAAACTAAAAATTTCGTACCTTAGATTGGTGGAAGAGGTTTCAATTCCTGACCAAATTCATTACCTTTGCTCGAGTTGCTTTATGATTGTAAGTTCCTGCTGGTTATTCATTGCTCGGTCAAATTCTGCTCGACCGAAAATGACTCGGTCGAGTACTCGGTTTCATCCATGAGATTCGACATATTTTCATCTTCTTTCCTTCACTTTCAAGAAATGTTAGCCGGAAATATCAACTATATCACTATTTGAAATATTAGCATCAAACAAATCACAATCCAAAGAACAAGTAGGTGCTTTCATCATTTTAGAAAGATAAAATTTTACCTTGTCCTCACCTAGGTCCAACTCGATTGAACCATCGCCACAATTTATCAATGCCTTGACTGTGTTTAAAAATGGTCTTCCCATAATAACAGGAATTTCGGCATAAGGGTTATCATCCATTTCTAACACATAAAAATCCACAGGAACATAGAATTCTCCAATTTTAACAGGCATATCTTCTAACACACCAATTGGTACTCGTTTAGACCTATCAGCTAGTCTAAGAATTAAAGTGGTGCTAGAAAGTTCTCCTATTCCTAATTTTTCATATAAGATAAATGGCATTATGGAAACTCCTGCTCCTAGATCACATAAGGCATCATCAATATTATATCTCCTACGACGATCGGTATAGTGAATGAACCATAATCTTTTTGTTTCTTAGGCATCTTACGTTGTATTACGGCACTAGAATTAGGTCCTAAGGCAATATGGTCTACATCACATAATTCACGACGATGAGTTATAATATCTTTTAAAATTTAGCATAGGTGGGCATTTGAGAAATTACCTCTGAAAATGGTAGAGTGATGCTAAGCTTTCCGAGAATTTCAGCAAACTTCTTGAATGCGGCTGTTTCTTTTACCTTCTTTTGTCTGTTTGGGAATGGAAGTGGTGGAACGTAAGGTGGTGGTGCTACGTAAGGCGGCTCACTTTCCTTGTCCGTGGCTTCCTCTTCCTGCTCGGGCTGCTGAGTGTTACTCGGTTCATCTTGCTCGGCTGAATTTGTTGTGCTTTCTTTGGTCTTGGTCCTTCAAGCTCCTTACCACTCTTCAAAGTGATAGCGCTTAAGTCGGCTGAGTTTATTTCGGGTTGAGAAGGAAGTTTTCCGGGATTCCTTGAATGCGTTGAAGCGAGTTGCGCAAACTGTGTCTCAAGCATCTTCTGTTCGGCTTTTCCTTGTTGGAGTTCCCGAATAATATTCTGAATGTCTTTGCTCTGTTGTGCTTGAGTAGCTATCATCTGAGTCATTAGTTGCGCTAAGGTAGGTTCCTCGGATTTCTTGTCTTCCTTCCTTTGTGTTGTGCTCGGGCCGTAGTTCTGACTCGAGGCTTGGTTGCTCGGGTAGTCTCCTCTAGTTTGGTCTCGTGGGTAGTATTGAGACTTACCTGGGTTTAGGTTATTGTACCCTTGAGTAGGGTATGGTGGTTTCGAATCTGAGTAGAATCTAGTCTGCCTTTGTTGAGGGGGTACGTAGGATCCTTGTCCTCGAGCTATGTAGCTAACGTCTTCTCCTCCTTTAGGTCCGTAACCTTCTTCAGTGTGCTCGCTAACCTCGTAAACGTTTGATTGTGTTTCTTCTTATCTAAGTTAAGGTTAGAAAGGGCTTGCACTAAAGAGTTAACGGTTTTTGAAAGGTTATTAAAGTCGGCTTTCGTGACTGAATTCGTACTCGGCTCAAGTTCCTCCTTCTTTAGATGGTTTCGATCTCCACCCCATTGGTGGCTGTTCCATGCGAGTTTCTCTATAACCTTGAATCCTTCGCTCGCGGGTAGTCCCATGATGCTTCCTCCGCTTCCTTGATCCATGCGTAATCGGCTATTCTCGTCCATTCCATCGTAGAACATTGACAACAATTCCCATTTGTTATATCCATGATGAGGACATTCGCGTTGAAGTCCTTTGAATCGTTCGTACGCTTCATAAAAAGATTCATTGTTGCCTTGCACAAATTTATTAATTCTATCCCTAATACGTTTTACCTTTGCAGGGGGAAAGTATTGGTTTACGAAAGCTTGGGCCAAGGCGTCCCATGTCTTGAATGTGTTCGGCTCGTGTCCTTGAAGCCAATCTTTCGCTCCATCGGTTAAAGAAAATGGAAATAGTTTCATGTAAACTATTTCTCTAGGTACTCCTGCAAATTTATACGTACGGCATAATTCAGTAAAATTATTAAGATGAACGTGAGGGTTACCGTATCCGTCGAATGATTCACTCTTGATCATTTGGATGAGTCCTCCTCGAAGTTCAAAGTCATATCCTTCTTCATTGGAATGCGAATTGGAGAATCATAACTTCCAATGGTTGGAGTTATGTAGTACTCGGCTGGTTGCTCGACCTCAGCCCCTGCTCGAGCTGCTCCTTGATTTTCCATATCTGGTCGAGTAAGATTTCTGATCGGTCGAGTAAGCTGCTTTGATCTCGGTTTCTTCGGTATTGTCAAAGGAAAATTCCACGAAGTTGAGTTAAAGGTCTAGAAGATCTCGAAGAGCTAGAACTTGAATTTGTGACGTCCACTTGCACCTTTTTCTTCGCTTTAGAGTTTGATTGCATTCACCTACAAAAAGATGAATTTTAGTAATAGCTAGAAAAGATAAGCAAATGAAAGTTTTATTATTACTACTACTATTTTTTTGTATTTTTATATTTATTATATTTACGATTTCGAGTAACTCGAAATCTAGAACTAAAAATTAAACTAGTTAAAGATTTTAAAAACTAAAAACTAAACACCGTTCCCCGGCAACGGCGCCATTTTGACGTGTGCAATTTAGTGAATAAATATTCCACACGCAACTCAAAAGAATTTATAGAACTAGGGGTGACCTAGTGTCGAACCCAAGGGAACAGTGGAATCAAGTTATATTTCAAACTCGATTACTAGCTTTTTAATTCTTTAGTTTCAATTACTAGCTTTAACTTTAGTTCTTAAGCGTCTTGTTTATTCAGAAGGCAGTGTTCAAAAGCAGTGATTAAAAAGCAGTATTCAAGGGCAATGTTCAAATAAAAGGTTCGTTATCAAATATTAAAAACTATGACAAGGATGAGAATCCTCTACTAATACTTATGATTTCACTCGAACAAGATATATAAATCCTCACTCCGAATGTTGATTTATATTATAGTTATGAATTTCCTCCTCGATGACAATTTAATATAGAACGTATAGTTATATGATAATATAAATCCTCACTCCCGTGTTAGACTTATATTATAGAATTTAGACTGAGTAGCATTAGCATACGAATCCTCACTCCCGAATGTTGGATTCACACCTAAACATCTACTCAACTAGTTTCCTCACTCCGAATGTTGGAATTTCACTAGTCTTGTCTAAAACGCTTATTAATACATTCATGCACCAAATATACTCGCTGCTCCCGCTTTGCTAATATACTCGATCTAATGGTTGTATTGATTCCTAAATAATCTAAGTTCACCTCCCGGTCCTTCCCTAGATATACTACTCCGACCTACACTTCTAGATGTTTTGTCAGGACACCTATTTTATGAAGATTAAGCTCGGGTATGATTCAACACACGCAATTATCATACAAGAATTGATTCATATAAATTAAATAATCATGTTCAAGTTATTCATAAGCACTAGAGATTCATCAAATCCTCATCATAAAGAGAACTACTCACTCATCTCGAGTGATAATGCAAACATGATTCAAACAATTAAAAGTAAAACGATTGTAAATAAAACAAGAGTAAAGTTTAGAAATTCTCAGTGATTGATGATCCACGGTCGAGCTCCAAAGCTGCTGCTATTCTCCTCGGTATCTCGAGTACAAAACTTCAATAATTCACACGGTATCTTGAGCTCTCTCGGCTCCTTCTTCTTCTTCACTTGGTTTACTCGACTGGATCAATCACTTTATTATTTCAGCCCCCGTAGGTAGCTCGGGCAGCAGCAGC
Organism: Sedum album; assembly: GCA_006409495.1. Classification (NCBI taxonomy): domain Eukaryota; kingdom Viridiplantae; phylum Streptophyta; class Magnoliopsida; order Saxifragales; family Crassulaceae; genus Sedum; species Sedum album. The sequence goes on along the minus strand of QZGG01001042.1, from coordinate 68,847 downwards.
CAACTTTGCTTTGAAGCTCTTGTGATGCTTATATAGTGTAGTTCATTAGGGCTCGAGTGACTTCAAAGGTCTTGCTTTAACTCCCTTCATAATTGGCCGAGTAAATGTAGAGTTAAGCTTATCTTCTTGTCTTAAATGGCCGGGTGGAATGAAAGGTTTGGCTTATCTTCATGTATTAAATCTTGTATTGAATGGCTCGAGTTAATGTAGATAATCCACACGAAGGGTCTTGGTCACGTGACAACTTGCTCGAGCAGTGTATTTACTCGGTCGAGTAACTTAGGTCTTCGGCTGTTTTTGCTCGAGTAATGTTCTTTAATGGACTCGGTCTAAGAATTGCAGAAATGCTTCAAATTATGTCTGATTTAGGCCGAATTCACGTGCTTTTCCTCATATTTCCATTTATGCTCCTTCGTAAAGTGTAAACCGTGCTTTTGACCTGAAACATCAATCAAAGTATCAAAAGTAATATATTTTACATTCAAATCATAGGAAATAAGCATGAAAGTAGGGGCTTAAAATAGACATTTCTAACACTGATCAGCAACACACATAAAAAATTTGATATTAACCAAATAACATGAGTAGCAAAATGTACGCAACACTAACCAAAATCTGATATTCACCAAATAACATGAGTAACCAAATTCAGATACCTGAGTTATGTTAGCAGTAGTTTGCGATATAATTTGAGAACCTCCCATTTCTGAAGTTTCATTCTGACACAGATAACACGAGTAATGAAATTCACAGATCAATCAGATAAAACATGAGTATTTGATATACACAACAGATATAATAAAATATAAAATTACCTGATTTGTGATAGCTTGGGTTTGCGATACAGATTGAGCACCTTTAGTTTTTGAAGTTTCATTCTGAATATATAGAAGTAGCTAATTAACTACTGCTTAAATAAGAAAATGCTTTAAAAAATAAAGTTCATACCTTTTTAGTTTGTTTTCTTTTCTGAGATCTAACTACCAGGGTATTTGGATTGATTGGTCTTCCTCCAGTTGGTTTAGCAATATCCCCACTCAAATTTGGTTGATTTCTACAAGTTTTCTTGTAGTGTCCAGCTTGTCCGCAGTTTCTACAAATTTTTGGACCTACCACTCTAATCAGTTTATTCTTGGATGGTATGTCTTCACCTTCTCCTCTTCGACGTGCATGCTTCTTAGGTCGACCAGGCTGGATAACGTACAAATGGCATCTTTGTACGCCTTTCCTGGCCATTGTTTCTTGAAATTATTATACATGTGCCTTACACAAACTCTTGTTTTAGATAATGGCACATGTAAGCTAAGTGTTTCTACCAGTCCCTGCAAATAAACAACAAGTAGTCAACATCTTTACACGCACTGAATATACACAAAAATTGAAGTTTGAATACCTTTTGTCTATCCGATATGAAAGTTGGCTTACAATCCCCAATATCGCTAAGCAAATTCTCAAGAAACCAGCCCCATGTTGACTTTCTCTCTGCCTCCACAACAGCATAAGCAATAGGAAATATATTGTTATTTTCATCTTTCCCAACAGCTAGAAGAATCTGCCCGTTAAATGCACCCTTGAGATGGCACCCGTCAAGACCAATAATAGGTCTACAACCCAATAGAAACCCCTGCTTACATGCCTCGAAGCACACATACATCCGCTGAAAAATTGGCTTCTCTGGATCATTTTGTGTAACCTTAACAAAACAAGAAGTACCTTGCGAAACTTTCAACAAAGTATGAGCATAGTCCCATACTTTTCCATATTGAATTGCTGCGTCACCTTGAGTTTTGAGCATTGCCCTGAGTCGTGCCATCCAAGCCTGATAGTACGAGATTTCCACACCATGGTCTCTTAAAACTTTGCTCATAAACGCCTTTAATTTCCATGATGGATCATCACGATAATTCTCCAAGTATTTTTCAGCTAACCAAACTGAAGTTACTTTTCTATTTTTCCGCTGCCACCCACAATCGTGCTTCTCAACGAAGGACTTCAGTTGAAATGCTCCATCAGACTTAATCTTCCTGGCCAGCACTTTAAACAGCATATCTCAGTACCACAAACACATTTCTTCCTTAAATTTTTCCTTTTGCAGCCACATCGGTTTATACAATATGCCGATACTTTCTTCTTGTCATTGTGTAGGTAGTAATAGTCACCACCTCCTTCGATCGAGAGCATACCACGCTTGAATACTATCTTCTTCTTGAAATCCACCAAAGGATTAAACTCTGGCCACCTTCTGCTTTTCCCTGCATCCTCACCAGATTCTGTCAAGCTAAATAAATTGTCTGAATTTTCGTCAACCATTTCTTCGTCTTGACTGAAATCTGCAATTACTGCCAACTCTGAATTTCCATTGTTAGCAATGGGTTCGCTGACATTTGAATCTATATATTGTTCAAATAAAAGATCGTCCTCATCCTCACTCTCCTTCAATCCAAAATCACTTCCTGAATCACTACTTTCTGAACCATTAATATCGCCATCAGAATTATCATCGACCAAGTTTACATTAGTTCTCGACATTTGCGCTTCGGTTTTTGACTGTATGCTACGAGGAGAATTATCTGCCAATGAAACCATCTTTTCTCCGTTAATGTCAACAGATCTCAATTCAATCGGGCTCGCCTCATTTTCACGAACAACATATAAATGGACATAGTTATCACGATCAACACATTTCATCATCTCCATGGTATCCAAATCAGTTTGTACTAAGTGTAATCCCTCATGAATCGATTTTTCGGGTAGTAAATACCATATTTCCTTCAGGTCACGCACAGGGATTTCTTCTTTAAACATAGTGTCGAGGTCAAATTTGGACATGAAATCCGGATCAACGTCACTGAAGTAATTCACATCCCCCTCTCGATACTTCAGCAGACCCTGACCAGATTTGAAGAAACTACCATTATAGAGAACCATAAACTTCACCAATCCGTCCATCGATGAATTTAACCCTAAACCCAAACCTATCTCCCGATGTCGATAAAGCTTACATACAAATCGATTGGTCTTCGGCGTCTAAACCATGGTTTTGCATCGGAACCCTAAACCTTCTAAATCTTGACTTGGATTGCGGAGAAATGAGATGCGGGCGAGGCGTGGAAATCTGTTTGAGAAGTTAGGGTTTTCGGAATTGGGTTGGTTTTGGTTGATTTGGGGATTTCAGTCACTCAGTCGACTTATGTTAAAGATTAATTAGTTTAATCATATTTGATTATGTATATTAATCACGAAATTATTATTTAATTATTAGTCAACGAAGTCAATGTCAATTTTAACAGAATAAGTTGACGGAAAAGTATTTGGGTGTCAAAATTAATAGTTTCAAAATTAATGGGTGGTTAAGTCAAAAAAAAAATTGAAATGGTGGTTTTGTAAAAAAATGGTATTGAACGGGTGGTTATCGCTTAAAAACCCTTTATGAAACACACAAATTTATTTGTGAAACAAATTTATTTATAAAACATAAGAAAATTCACATTACATACTTCAATCTTCTAACCATTCCTCCCACAAATTTGACAATTCCTCCCATACAAGCCACTTTGGCTCCAAACACCAATTGTTTTGCAAGTATTTTAAATTTATTACCATACATAAGTTTTAGCCTTAAGAAACATAGATGTTTAGTTTATGAAGCCCAAACCTTTTGTCACTCCCAATAGCTCACAGTTATTCATGTATAAAATTACAACATGTATACATCTTATATAGCTTACAAGACATACATCTTATAAAACTTACCCTCTATATATGAGTTCTAAATATAAGTTTAGTAGCCCATCAAGGGCCGATCCAATGGCAATGGAGGTTGAATTATAAGACACATCACTTGGAGGGTGCTAAAACAGTGGGGCTTTAGCGGGTGGGTAAAAAATAGGGTTAATTACAGATGACCACCTGCATAATAGATCATATTCCACGCCACCACTCTTATATTGTAATATTACATCCGACCACCCGTATAACATTTGACGTTCCCAAACAACCACTTATCACTGTTCCGTCAAATTTTCCGTTAAATATATTAAATTTTCAATATAATAATAATATTTTTAATACAATACACCACCTCTATAATAAATGCGTGTCCACTTGACCACCTTTATAATTACTAACGTTTCCATTTAACCACCTTTATAATTACTAACGTTTCTATTTAACCACCTCTCCGTTAACGGATGTGGTTCTTTGGAAACGTTAGTAATTATAAAGGTGGTCGAATGTAATATTACAATATTAGGGTGGTGGCGTGGAATATGGTCTATTATGCAGGTGGTCATCTGTAATTAACCCTAAAAAATATAAGTTTAGTATTTGTGTTTAAGCGTTTAGGGTTAGAATGAAGGGTTCATTTTATGCAACAAGACACGTTAAAGCAACAATGTGTTTCGTTGCATTGTTTAATCATCATATTCAATGTAACTACATGTATCTAGTCATACGATTTACCTTTGACTATTCAATGCATCATCCGAAATGACCTACTTTATGTCGCTTGACTCCCTCTATGTCATTATATTTGTTGTTTCGATGAGATTTATGCGACATATCTTAACTATATCATTTAGTAAGGTAGCAATAAATTTTCAGCAACTCAATTGTCTTTACACAAATATTTGTTGCATTTTGCCATTCCTAAAACTTTCGTTGCAACAAATTCTTTATGCAACGAATTATTTATACTACATAATATTTTTGTTGCACTCTTCTTTTGCAATATTAACGAATAAAATGGTGTAGTGCAACAAGGAGCATCCAGTTCTAAAAATTCAAGATCCATTATCAAAACCCACTGCAAATCCTCTACCTCTAGGAATATAAAGTTCAAAGGTCACATGAGAGAAAGACTTCTCTCCTTTCACTTTCCTATTACGCTCCAAGATATTGAGGTAATGTTTGGAAATTCTCATCCTTACAAACACCGATTTCTGACTCTAGACATCCAACTTGTCCCAAACATCATCAAGCAGCTCAGTAATGCGCTCATGTTGAAACTAAGACATTATCGCATCCACTATTTCTTTGAGGGTTAATCACTCCAAACCACCTGTAAAATACACCTTTTCTTCCAAACCAATCGTAAAATATTTTCTTCCCAAAAATCACCCTACCGTTACACATTCCTTCCAACTAATTACTAAACATTAACGTCGGCACTTTTCTGTCTAATGTGCGTGACCGTGTTCACGCGCTTTTTAATCTGATCAAACCCTTAATCAGAACTAAAGGTTGACGGAAAGTTGCGAACGAAGGCTCCAATGCGGTCGACGGGAAGCTGCGAACTATAAGTCAAGGCTGGAGTGTGTAAAATCGGATCGAAACCTATGTGGTTGTCGGCAATGACGATTACTTAGTACGTCGAACGGATCTGAGATTTAGGATGAAGAGTCTGTCGACAATCGAAGGAGCTTGGATGAAGTGACTATCGGTAATCGAAGGAGGTTGGATGAAGTGGCTATCGGCAATGATTTAGGGTTAGGGATTTTGTCGCATTTTTTTATTAAATTAATTATTCAACGTTTGACATACATGTGACAACGTTTACTCGTTAATTGAAAGGAATGTGTAATGACAAGGTGGTTTTTGGGAAGAAAATATTTTATTGGTGGTTTATGGAAAAAGATGTATTTTACGGGTGGTTTGGGGCAGTTAACCCTTTCTTTAATATAAAGAGACGAAAATGAATAATGCTTTGATAAGTAGGGCTTAGCTTAAAAAGAGAACAAACTCAGAAAGACACTTTAATGACTTCAACTAATTACCCATAGGCATGTATTGATAAACATAAATAAAATCATGAAAATATGTCAACAATAAAAGAGGGAGAATGGATCAAATAAAAAGTGGTAGTTTGGTTGTAAAATGCAAACAAATCTAGACCACCCATTTAATTACATCCGACGGTTAGAATATAATCTTATTAATTAATATATTAAATGACAAAAGGGCAATAATGGAAACATACATTAAAATATATTTACAAATATATTAATTAAATTCAATCCCTTATTTTAGTTAACTGACATTTAATTTTTTGATATGGGAAACCGATGTTCAAATTTTTTTATGTGAAGGTGGTTTAATTTTTAAAGTTAATGGTACGTGAAAAAATTATTAAATATTTTTCCGACCATTTTCTGCTATATAGTATGATTCAAAGTTTGATAGGATATGATTCATGAATCACATGAGAGCAAATTATGAATCATGTCCGAGCAAATCATGACTCGAGTGTATGATTCAAAAGTTACTCTATGTTATACAATATGGTCGTCAGTTGTGAGGGTTAAGGCCAAAACTTGCGCATTTTAAGTTTGTAATAGTGTATAACCCAAGAATCATATTACAGCAAATCATGAATCATAGTATAGCAAATTATGAATCATAGCATTGCAGAGCTTGAATCATATCACAGCAAATCATGAATCATAGCATAGCAAATCATGAATCATATTATAGCAAATCTCGAATCATAGTATTGCAAATCATGAATCATAATATAGCAAATACTGAATCATATGAATGCGACCGTGGACCATATGTATGTAACCTGTGAACTAACACACAATTTATAAACCTGCTGACGTGATGTAATTTAGTCGATAGATATTCCAACACGCAACTCAAAAGAATTTATAGAACTAGGGGTGACCTAGTGTCGAACCCAAGGGAACAGTGGAGTCAAGTTATATTTCAAACTCGATTACTTGCTTTTAGTTCTTTAGATTCGATTACTAGCTTTCAATTTAGTTCTTAAGTGTCTTGTTTATTCTAAAGGGCAATATTAATTATTCTAAGGGCAAAATTCAAAGAACAGTGTTTTGTTATCAAATAATAAAAACTATGACAAGGACGAGAATCCTCCACTAATACTTATGGTTTCACTCGAGCAAGATACAGATTATAGTTATAAATTTCCTTCTTGATGACAATTTAATCTAGAATGTATAGTTATATGATAATATAAATCCTCACTCCCGAATGTTGGATTTATATTATAGAATTTAGACTGAGTAGCATTAGCAAACGAATCCTCACTCCCGAATGTTGGATTCGCACGTAAACATCTACTCGACTAGCTTCATTCCTCCCGGTGTTTTCACTAATCTGTCTAAATACGCTTATTAATACATTCATGCACCAAATATACTCGTTGCTCCCGCTTTGCTAATATACTCGATCTAATGGTTGTATTGATTCTAAAATAGTCTAAGTTCACCTCCCGGTCCTTCCCTAGAAAATACTACTCGACCTACTCGTCTAGACATTTTGTCAGGACACCTAGACGTAGTGCTCGGGTATGATTAACCACACATAATAGTCATACAAGATTCATATAAATTAGATAATCATGTTCAAGTTATTCATAAGCATTAGGGATTCATCAAATCCCCATCGTAAGGAAACTACTCACTCATCTCGAGTGATAATGCAAACATGTTCAAATGATTGTAAGTAAAACGATTGTAAATGAGGAAAGTTTAGAAATTCTCAGTGATTGATGATCCACGGTCGAGCTCCAATGCTGCTGCTCCTCTCCTTGTTATCTCGAGTACAAAATCATATTGAATGGTTGTGTAATTTAAACGGTCTCTAAGCTCTCTTGGCTCTCTTCTTCTCTTGTTTACTCGACTAATTTCAATCACTATTTAGGGTTTCTCGGCCTCTTGGCCAGCTCGGCGGCAGCAGCAGCAGCTTTCTTTGAGCTTCTTGTGATGTTTATATAGTGAAGAGTAATCACAAGGGTCGAGTGAATGAAAGGTCTTCCTTTAACTCCCGTCATAAATGGTCGAGTAAATGGAAAGGTCTTGCTTTTCCACTTGTGTTAAATGATCGGGTAAGTGGAAGGTTTAGCTTATCTTCTGGTATTAAATCACTCGAGTTAATGGAGAGAGTCCATACGAAGAGTCTTGATCACGTGTGACTTGCTCGAGCAGTGTATTTACTCGGTCGAGTAACATGAGTCTTTGCTTGTTTTAGCTCGAGTCAGGTACTTTAGTGCACTCGATCTAAGAATTGCAGAAATGCTTCCAATTATGTCTGATTTAGGCCGAATTCACGTGTTTTTCCTCATATTTCCATTTATGCTCCTTCGTAAGGCTGAAATCGTGTTTTTGACCAGAACCATCAATCAAAGTATCAAAAGTAATATATTTTACGTTCAAATCATAGGAAATAAGCATGAAAGTAATGAGTTAAAATAGACAATTCTAACACTGATCACCTGTTGTTTTCATTAACTTCATAGAACATAAATTTGAACATATACCCAAAATGTCAAACCAAAGTAGATCATCCCTTACAATCCAAACATCAAAATCATGCAAGTTTCCTAAGTTCCCCAATCCATTCCTAGGGTTTCAAATCTCCAAGAGATGTTTGGGATGGCTGATTCACGAATTGCGTCGGTATGGCTGGGCGGATGACTTTCGTCGATTGTCTAGATTCGGAGCCAAATCGAATCGATTACGATTTGGAATAACATGATTTCTGAAATCACCAAAAACCGCTTGATTGTGGTTAATGTTTATGACTAATTTACCCTTTAGATGATTTAAAAATTATGTTTTATATTTAATATTCCATATATTTACAATTCGACCCCTAATTAATAGTCGTCCGATATATTTATTTAATGGTCAAGATTCGGTTGCATTTTACAATCTGATCTTACTTTTCACCTGATCCTTTCTCAAAAAGAGGATATTAGGCAGGATATGTGGATGTTAATCTTTCCAGAAAAAGTTAGAGAAACGGTAGAGTTTCTCTCTCTATGAAATCTATCAAGAGTAAAACTTTCCATTTCCCATTAATATTGGTTTTGGGTTACCCTACTAGAAAGAAAGATACAATTTTTTGGTGTTGTCATTTTATTTAGTGCTACTTACGTACTGTTTAAACAAGTACTCATATAATCAGAAAATTATTTTCTATATACCTAAATTTCTATTTTATTTTGATAAGTTCTATATTCATAATGTATTTATATATTTATAGAATGAGTTTTATTTTTTAAATAGCATTGCAAATCTCAGATGTTTATGTTTTGGCATATTTGGTTGTTAAAACATTTAAATATATTTTTGAGTAAGACTCAATCTACTTGCTATCCATTTGACAATTAAAAAAACGTTTTTTGACGAAAATTATCTTTTCAATAGCTCGATTTTAACGAAACCACTCATTCACTTTTTATGTAACCACCATTCAAGTTAGAAATCGTTGAATTGTGACACCCCATCACCGATTTCGGCGTCCTTTACCGGAAAATTAGCCGCTGTCTTCGTTGACTTTGATATTAATCAAATTTTTCTATCAAAAAATTAGCCATTAAACTTTAATTTGACTTCATATTTGTTTAATTGGATCATCAAAAACGCACATTTTGATTTATATCAAAGTCATTGACTAATTTTCCGGCAAAAGACGCTAGAACCGGCGATGTGGTGTCACAATTTAACGATTTCTGAATTGAAGGGTGGTTATGTCAATTTTTTTAAAGGAAAGGTTTTGTTAAAATTGAGCAATTGAGAGAGTGATTTTCGACAAAAGCCCATTAAAAATCATCTCAAAGTTTATCTAAATGTGGGTCATATATGTTTGCACGTGGCATATCACCTGAAAGCTGAACGATAATGTTTGTAACATTCTAGAATATTTTTAGATAACTATTATTCAATATAACTAATATTATGTACTTGTAAAGTTACAAGTGTCATGGATAGAGGAAAGCTCTTTTGAGACCCCTATTAAGGGGTGAGACCTTAAGACCCCCATCTTTGCTTTTGGAGTCCGGATTGTGTCACGTGAAGTTGAGAGAAATTCGAAATCGGAGGTGAGAGAAATTGTTGCTTTTGTTCTCTCACCTCCAAGTGGCACAATCCGGACTCCAAAAGCAAATCCAACCAACGGCCATGATGGGAGTCTCAGAATCTCACCCCTTAATAGGGGTCTCAAAAGAACTTTCCTCGTCATGGATATGCCTTCAACTTTTATGTTATAATGGAAAACCGGTAAGAAGCTCAATATTTTTTAATCAATATGTATGACCTACAGTAAACTAAGTAAATGTGTGATAAAGAACATTAGAGCAAACAAAAACATATTCATATATATTTTGATGATGTGAAGATGTAATCAGGTACAGAGTTGGGCTCATTTGAAACGCACTCTTATTTTTATAAATGTTGAGACCAATTTATCTACTGTTGGATCATTTTATTTAATGGTTTAAAAAATGCACTTTATAATTTTTTGTTGTTTAGTGCATATATACACTTGTCGTTTTGTGTACTTTTATATTCCTCTGCATATATGCACTTACGTGATAATATACAATTGATTCAAAAAAATAAGTGGATAGCAAAGGGACTTTACCCATCAGTTACAAGCCTAACCTCCTGTTAAGAAAGTGAAATTGCTCTCTTTCTGAATTTCTACCCTCAACCATGATCTTAACTGAATTCTTTCTTGCCTTCAATAGTATTATTGATGCCCAATGACATTTTCAAGTTAGACTTATCATGAAATAATTACAATTTCACCCAAGTGATTTTCTAACAATTTTAATTAATTAGCAAATATTTTGAAAGAGAAATTTAACATTCATGCTCACCTATTGCGCCCACTTTGTTTCACCCGCTACATCTTAGTTAAGTTCTCTGATTTGATGTAAATTTTATTGTTTTTAATGAAATGAGATCCCGCGATTTGAATCAACATGCAGACATCTACACGTGGTTTCAAACGGCGTGTTCACTTTTTAAAATGAAACGTAGGGTTTTTATCCCGATGTGGCTTGCCGCGTTAGATGAAAATGCCAAGTCAGGTTTTTTTAAAAGGGAACATGCCGTTTGAATTCGTGTGTGTGTAGAGGAAAAGTGATCCTTTTTGAAATCAAAACTGAAACAGTGTCATATTCAGAACACTCAAACTCATAACTAATATAATCCAGCTATACTTTACAAACGACGTCTGAAGTTGTTGCACCATCAGATCAATCTCCTACTCAAAGCTAGCGATATATTTTTTTCATGATTTTATGATTGCTTTTTCCCCCTTGTCATTGGGTCAGTAGTGTTTTTCGTTGTATGCTGTTTCTTGTTCTGTGGTTTTGATTGCGTGTCTTCTAATATGTTTGTATGTTTCAATCTGAGTCTCATGTTGCCTTTTGAATCTATTTTCTACTGTATAGAAATGCAAAAAATTGGAGACTCTCTAAATTGAGATATTAGTCAAATCTGGATTAACTGAAACTGTTCTTTCTTTTTTAGTCATGTATCTGAGATGTCAAACCTTAAGGCCTCTAGAATCACAGACAATGGACTTGTTGAGAGAAATGAGGATCACAGGTTGAATAAGTCACCCCCAGTTAGCAGAGTTACTTTCATAATTAGTATCCAACCATTATTCAGCAACATGCGCCTTGTTTGTAATTAAATGGTCTTCCGTTTGTACACTCTCTGCGAGACAGTGCGCTTGTTTCCCTTATTATTTTGCAAGGCATCATGCACATACTTGAAATAAAAGGAACAACGCTTACCCCACCTTCAAAGATATTTTAAAGATGAATACAATGGTTATATTTGGTTTGTTAGTTGAGATTCTGAATGCATATAAAATGTGATTCTTCGGATGCAGTGGAACTATTGTCATAGAAATTTGATCCTACAGGTTGTAAAATGATGAACCCCAACTGGAGATGCACATCAGCAGCTGAAGCTGAATGTTTTGTGAATGTAAAGCTCAAATAAGAAAATGTGTCTGCTATGCTAATATGCTGTATTTTGCTTACCTCTGGCTGCTTAGGTTTTTCTTGAAATTGAAAGCCAAAATTCTAATATAGAGTTCAATGCAAATGTTGGCATTGTCATTTTGAACTTTGTACAAAAAAACACTGTTTACAAACTTGGTTGGGCTTTTAGCCATTGCCAAAGTTTCGAAAGTTATTTAAAAACTTCAGCAGGATCATGGTCTGAAGATCTGACATCTAACACATTTGGCAAAATGATGTGTAAAATAAATGCATTTTCAAGTAAAAAGACCATACTGGAACGCGACTACCTGCAGTCCCGATGTATAAATATACTTTTGAAGTTTCTGCCTTTCTCAGCCTTGGAGGTAAAGTAACAGGTTGCCGCTGTCATCTGCCACGGCCAGCAAATCTGATCTTGTATTTTCGGTGTAAAGGCATTGAACTCTCCCATCTGACACCAAAGTAACAATTAAATTTGAGACAATAAATGGATTGGACCCGAAAGCCTTTGTAATAGCATCAATAGAGTTGCTACTAATTTTATTCAGAAAAACTGAGTGATATTTAGTTAGTGGGTTGACAAACTTGAATAAGGACACTGCAGGCATGGAAATGGTGTTTATAACTTATAAGCATACCTTTGAAGCATTGTGAATCACCAAGTTTCATTTCTGTAGACAAATCCCATACATGCAAATACCCCTGATTTGTACCAAGTATCCCACAATCACCCAATGCTGCAACAGTAACTGCCCTGCAGTTGAAACCTCTGAAAGTTAGAAATAGATGAACCATGTGAAGTAAAAAATTAAAAAAAGTCCCAACTGTAGATGGTTCCACATCTTCAATTATGTTAAGATTAAGAGCCCTGACAGAGATTCTGTGACAGTTTGGTATGAGAAAGTTTAATGTTTTAGTTTCTTATTTTACTGCTAGAACTTATTTCCGCACCTTGCATCCAAGGAATCGTTTAGAAACACCTTATTGTTCGTCAGTAGCCCGGACTTCCAGCATCCATCTGGCATTGATTGATAACTGCTTTTTATGTCGGGGCACGTTGCTACAAGTACTGACATTGCTACATCTTTCTCACCATACAAATTCAAATTGGTATTCACTGAATGCTTAGAAGACCATGGAGTTGACGTGTTCTTCAAGCTGTTAGGCTGTTCATTTGCATGTAGACAGGTGAAACTGTTCTCTTTCCTGCTGTGGGAGTACAAACTAAGTGGAATAAATCTGAAAACTGCAGTGTCCGGGATGAAAAATCTTGAGATGATAGTATGTCTTGAAATGTCCCTGAAAAAAGAAAAATAGTCATATTAGTCTTCTACGATAGCCTTTTATCAGATATCTGTTCGATAGATATCTTTAAGTCATGTTACCACTATCTCGAAGTTCAAATTATAAACGTGTTCTAGGAAATGATTTTTTGGTTGCCCTAGCTATTTCAAAATATTGCAAATGATCACACTAGAAACTCTAGTAAATACTATACCATAAACCAAATTCGCCGAGACCATTATGACCGACAACTAAGTGAGGGCAGTTAGAAATTTGCTTCAGCTCAATAACACAAGGAGATATGTAATCCGTCGGGGGCAAGATGTACTCCTTTGTCATATATCTGCAACAAGATAGTTTGCGTTGTTATTTACATAGAAATTAGAGTTTATAATGGAGTGTAGCTGATGAAAAGTTGTATTTACAAATATTAAAAGGCAGAGAACAATTTGAGGTTACAAGTCATCAGGTGTTTAGCTCATTCTCTGACCTCCATGTGGAATTCATAGTCCAAAAGCGAAATGCACCGTTTGCTTCAACCGCAACTAGATAATTTGGTTCGCATACAAGTAAACACAAGACCCTATGAACAGTCTTCAGCTTAGCCAACACTGTAGCATAACCGTACTTCAGCTGCACAATCTTCACTGCATTCGCCTCACAGCTACATGTTTCACATTTCAAGCATTGACATTGTACTAATCTATTTCTGAGGAAGAGAACAATCAGCACATTGTGAAATTAGTTGGAGTTGTCCAAAAAAGAGGCATGCATCTATTCATACATCATAAACAATAAACTAGTGATGGCAATTAACTGACCTGCAGCTCGGTAATTGCATACCATTTAGCAGAACAAGGTTTTGTCCATTTGGAGTAAACTGCAAACCAGACTTATCCAACGCAATCTGGTACAGCATATACATATATATCAGCTGAGCTCATCAAAAAAATGTATCAAAAGAAAATCATTCTAGCAGTAACTTTATCTGTTAACCTGTCTGCCAAAGCACTCGGGATCGGGCAGAATCATAGGTGAATGGCCAACAAAATAGGGCTGGCCAGCATTCGTTCCTTCAACTTTTAGATTGTACACGAAGAGGGTCCTTTGATTGTCTTGTAAAGTACCACATGAAGTACAAATATATGTTTCATTCCCTCTTGAACATAGTAGCACCGATAAAACTGGCTTGGGATGTACATAATGTCCAATAAGCTTCCCAAAACCACATAGCTTCTTCTCCCGTTCAGTGGCTGTATTGGGCACTGATTGGCTACCATCAAAAGCTTTGCACCCTAACTTATTGCTATCATCTACAGATGTTGAATGCTTGTGTTTCTGTGTTTCAGTTATGGAATTTGCCATTTTATCACACATCAGAAGCTCCTCTTCAGTTACCTTATCCCAGTCAATATCATCAAAATCCCCAAAAGAGTTTAATCTTTTTTCATTCTCCATCGCCGTACTGAGATTTGAGCAATGGCCATCAAAAGTTCTTAGGCCAGAAGACGTATTATCGACAGCTACAGATGCTGATTGCTTATGATTCGATGCTTGGGGCTGAAAATATAAGTTTTTCCCTTTTGCTACGAATTCATTGTCATAGCTAGGAAGTTCAATTTGCTTCCTACAACCACTAGGCCTTTTCTCCGGCTCTTTGGTAAAACTGAGATTTGGGTATTTACTATCAAAATCTATCCGGCCAACAGTTACATTACAGTCATGTACTAGTGCTGATTGCTCCAGATGCAATGCTTTAGGAATGGAACTCACATTTTCTTCACTCTGCATGAACATCCCATCTTTTACCATGAATGAGTCAGGAGGGTTTCGGGTCCTTGCAAAATGCTCTTCAGATCCACTAGTTGTTTTATCATGTAAAACATTGGTGCTGTGTCGCATGTCTACAGACAGTATAACAGCCTCTGTGCACTGTCCATTATTATTCTCCGCACACCTATCATCATAGCTTTTGTCCATATTTTCATATAGATTATGGTAATCTGTACATGCTCGATTAGATCCTGCATTAGGATCTGACTCGGAAACAAAATTATCTGAAGCAACATGGAAACCATTGCTAAAAACTGGGCAGGTACCACCATGTAAATCATCAGTAGAAACATTAGTGATCCCCAAGTGACTGGTTTGCTTTGTGTCCTGCATCTGTCGTTGTGATTGTGATGTCAGATTGAACCGCCTATGACACTTTAAGTTGTCTTTACTATCACCTGCAACCAGACACCAAAACTGATAGACTAAAAAATAAACTTGATAATCTGATGATAAATACAACTGGTTGTAATGTACTAATGTCTACATGAGAACCCGATCAGAAAATCAAAATACCTTCATACTCACAAACTCTGGTATTACAAGTGACTGCTTCCCCTTCCCATGCTCGAACATTGGAATCCATGATTACCTTTTCAGTATCCACATCAGTAACAAATCTGGTTGAAATACGAACATTGTCAGATTCATCACGAGAATCTGGAACATAGTGAGTTTCATCAAGTTTGTCAGATGAATCTGAATTGTAGTGGATTTCATTTAACTGTTTCGGAGAATCTTGAATGATTTCCTTGTCATCAAATTCATCATGGGAAACCAGAGCTTGTGTATTTTCATCAGGCTCTTCACATGAGTCCGGAACATATGCTTCTTTATCAAGCAGGCCACATAAATCCGGAGCATTTAAATTATAAACAAGCTCATCACATGAATCCGGAACATAAGCATTGCTGTCTGGAATACAAGCATTTTCATCAAGTTCATCACATGAATCAGGAGCATATGCATTTTCATCAAGTTCATCACATGAATCAGGAGCATCTGCATTTTCGTCAAGCTCATCGCAAGAATCTGGAACACAAGCATTGTTGTCAAGCTCATCACAGGAATCTGGCACATAAGCAGTGTCGTCAAGCTCCTCACATGCATCTGGAATATAAGCGTTGTTAAGATATTCACGAGAATCTGGAGCACAAGCATTGTCATCAAGTTCATCACACGAATCCGGTACATCAGGCAGTTGTTCCGAATCCTTAGAAATCTCTACAGCTTGTTTGGTTTTACTATGATCCTGGCAGATGGAATGATCCTTCTTACCATCCAGAGAACTCACATCTGAAAATACATGAATAATGAGTCAATGGAGAAAGTCAATTTTTTGCATATACGGAAACATGTCTATATTAACATGTCTATAGCAAAACTAGCATTTTCAATCAACTATAAAATTTATTATCATAGTAAAAACAGCAAAAGATAAATTGAGAAATAATCTACCAGCATTTTCCTCTTTTTTACGAGCCTTCCTGAGAAGAGGAACTGCTTGAGGTAGTAGTATTTTCATCATTGACATGGTGACTTCTTCACCAACTGAATCGCAGTCACTATTGGGGAGTTAATGTTGGGATCGGAAAACTGTGTTTCTCCATCCTGGGAAAGGTTAATATGTGACCCTTCAGATGTTGCGGAATCATCTGATTCATGTGAGCTGAGTAGGTCCCCATTGGGTAAAGCTGATGGATGATCTAAAGTGGTGTCAGAGAAAAACAATCATCAGCAAATTATAAAATGCAACATGGGTGAATGCACAAAGTTAACTAAAAACCTTTATAAGGTTATTTAAAATTCATATTTGTGGTCAGGTAATACAAATTACAATACACTTACCATTTGGAACGTCTTCTGCAAGTGATGCACAAAACTCCATGTCTCTAATTGCAGCATTGGATGGCGTATCCTTTAGGGGCTGAATCTTTTTTGGTTCACGTTCAGTATTTATATTTGGCTCCATTTGATCCATTTTTCTTTTCTCAACTACTTTGTACTGTTGGACTGATTTGTAAAGTTTCCTTTATTTATGTAATAGGTTACGTACAGGTTTTTAGTATAGGGACTTAATTGCAAATGTGCAATTTGTATATAAACAGTGAACAGTGTAATTTTCCATTATCAATACAATTTACGTTTTCCCTAATTTCAGGAAGAGGCGATTGCGACGCTCTCCGGCGATGCTTCCGGCGTATTCGATTTGAGTTGCGACATGGTATCAGAGCGGGAGTAGAGGCTGGTACGTTGATTTGTTTTGTGTTCGTTGAATTCTTGCGATTGATTGAATTTGTTTCGGTAATTGATGGCTAGTTTGAATAGTTCGCCTCTTTCTGGTGTTTCTGGTTCGAGTTCTGGTGTTTCTGTTGATCCGTTTTTTGTGAATAGCAATGAGATAACTGCTAGTCCGATTGTGAGTGAGATTCTGGTTGGGAGAAAGAATTTTGTAGATTGGAAGAAATCTATGGAAATTGCATTATCTGCTAGGTCGAAACTAGGTTTTGTGAATGGAAGATATCCAAGGCCTAGTGATCCAGAATTGTTAGAACGATGGCAGAGATGTAATGACATAGTGATGTCTTGGATTATAGCTTCGGTTTCGAAAGGAATTAAAGGAGTTATTCTTCATTCAAAGGATGTTATTGTAGCATGGAAAACTTTGCATACAAGATTTGCAGGAACAAATGTGGCTAGGAAATTTGCACTTGGTCGCAGTGTTAGTAGTCTGAGACAAGGTGAATTGGATGTGGCTGATTATTTTGAAAAGTTAGGGAGATTTTGGGAAGAATTGGAAGCAATTAGGAGAAATAAGTTTGAGGGATGTGATGATGGGGCAAACTGTCGTAGATGTCGTATTACTGAGGATGACAGGGAAGAAGACAAAGTTATACAGTTTTTGATGGGGTTGAATGAGTGTCATTCTCAAATTAGGACAAATATTTTAGCTATGAGATGTATTCCTGACATGGATACTGTTTTTGACATGGTTGCCCAAGATGAAACTCAGCTTGCAGTTACAAAGGCACCTTGTGAGGAAGTGTCTGCAATGTATGTTCAGAGGCAGAACAATTCTAATAAACAAAATCAGACTACAAAACCCTCTGGTGAGAAAGAGAGGTATTATTGTGATTACTGCAATACTTATGGTCATACTAGAAAATTTTGCTATGAGTTAAATGGCTACCCTAGTAACTGGAAAGGTGGAAAAGGGAATAAGCAGAACGGAAAACCAAATTCAAGCAACAAGCCTATGAGTAATGTTGTGGAAACAGTTACAGATTCAGGAAAAGAAAAAGGAAAAACTGTTTGTAAAAAGGAAAAACTGTTTGTAAGGAAATGTCATCAGCTGGTACAACTCAGGATCAGTTGGGACAATTATTGGCTACGCAGCAGCAGTTGAACGCGTTACTATCAGGACTGAATGTTCAGAAAGGAAAGGAAAAGCCTGAGGTGCAAGTACACATGGCAGGTATTTGTGTTAACACTATCTGTAATGTTGAAGTTGATAGTTGGATAGTTGACAGTGGAGCTACAAATCATTTTGTCTCCAGTAGTAAGATGATGATTGATATTTTTGAGCTTCCTAAGGCTTGCAATGTTTTGTTACCTAATGGTGAAACTATTGAGGTTAAGACTGCTGGAAAGTGTGTATTGAGCAGTAATTTGATTCTGAAAGATGTTTTACTAGTTCCCCAGTTTAAGATCAATTTAATTTCAGTCAGTAAACTAACTGCAGACTCACAGTGCTCAGTTATTTTTACTGATTCAAATTGTTTGATCCAGGACTCAGTTACCAGGACTATCAAGATTGATAAAGCAAGTGGAAGTTTGTATCATCTGAAAAAGGAAGAGTTGAAGAATGAGGAGAAAAGTGGAATCAGTTGTAGTTTAGTCAAAAATTCAGTTAGTGTAAAAACCTGGCATGATAGACTTGGTCATGTGCCATTGAAAGCAATGTACCAGATGTTACCATCTCAAGGGATTTCAGAGAAGACAGATGATTTTCTTTGTCATGTTTGTCCAATAGCGAAACAAGCTAAACTGAAATTTGGTTTGAGCAATTTTAATTCGAAGGAAGTTTTTGAACTAATTCACTGTGATGTGTGGGGACCATATCCTGTTAAGACTATGGCAGGGTCTCAGTATTTTTTGACAGTTGTGGATGATTTTAGTAGGAGTACCTGGACATATCTGATGAAGAATAAATCTGAAGTGACACAGCTATTGATTCATTTCTTTGCTTTGGTTAGAAATCAGTTTAAAAAGGAAGTTCAGATGCTGAGATCAGATAATGGGACTGAGTTCCTTAATTCCAGGTTAAGTGATTTTTTGAAAGATAGAGGTTGCATGCATCAGACTAGTTGTGTCTATACACCTCAGCAAAATGGTGTGGTAGAGAGAAAACATAGACATTTGTTGAATGTTGCTAGGGCATTAAGATTCAGGTCTAATGTGCCTAAATTTTTTTGGGGTGATTGTGTTCTAACTGCTACTTATCTGATAAACAGAACCCCTACTCATGTTCTGAAGGGAATGACACCTTATGAAGTTTTGTTTGGGTGCAAACCAGTGCTAGATCACTTGCGCGTCTTTGGATGTTTGTGTTTTGCTGGAACTCAGAAAATCGATAGAGATAAGTTTGATGCCAGAGCACAGAAGTGCATTTTTCTTGGTTATCCAGCCACGCAGAAAGGATATAAAGTTTATTCCTTAGACAGTCACAGGATTCTTGTCAGTAGGGATATTACCTTCTATGAAGGAATATTTCCTTATCAGAATACAAATTCCTTTACAGACAGACATTCAGATGGGCGCCAAGAAGTTCAAATGTCTTTTCCTTTGGTGGATGATGATTTGTTTAATGATCAATTTTGTACTCCTGATGTGCCAATTGCTGCAACTTCTGATGAAAGACAGTGTACTGAACAAACAGGTGAAGACACGAACAATACATCAGATTCTATTTTGGCAGATGATTCTGAGAGTATTTCGTTTCACCCTCGTCGCAGCAATAGAGTTGTTAAACCTCCTGTCTGGCATAAGGATTATGTGTGTAGCTCTGCCAAGACTTCTCCTCATTCATTGGATAAAGTTCTGACTTATGGTAGGTTTAATGAAAGTTTTCAAGCTTTTATTGGCAAAGTTGACTCTCTCGTAGAGCCACAGAGTTATACACAGGCTTCCAAAGATCCTAGATGGGTTGATGCTATGAATAAGGAGATTGGCGCACTTGAGGAGAATAGAACATGGGTTATTTCTGACCTTCCAGTTGGCAAAACAGTGGTGGACTGTAAGTGGGTATATAAGATCAAGTTAAACTCAGATGGCAGTGTTGAACGATTTAAAGCCCGTCTTGTTGCCAAAGGTTTCACGCAAGTTGAAGGACTTGACTACCATGACACCTTTGCCCCGGTTGCCAAAATGAGCACAGTGAGATGTGTGTTGGCAGTTGCGAGCATTAATAAGTGGGCTTTGTTTCAGCTTGACGTAAATAATGCGTTTCTTCATGGCACCTTGGCAGAAGAAGTTTACATGAAATTGCCACCTGGGTTCTACAATTCTGCAAAGAAGAATGGTCAAGTCTGCCGGTTGTTGAAGAGTCTATATGGGTTGAAGCAAGCTTCTCGTCAGTGGTTTGCTAAGTTGAGTGAAGCATTATTAAACTTTGGATTCGTCCAGAGTCTTCATGACTACAGCCTGTTCATTTTACATAAGGATGGTGCACAGGTTATTTTACTGGTTTATGTTGATGATATTGTATTAACTGGGACTTCAGTTTCTTTGATTGACCAGGTGAAAGCATTCATTAATAGCAATTTCAAGATCAAAGACCTTGGAGTTTTGCGTTTTTTTTTGGGACTGGAAGTTTCCCGAAATAAGTCAGGTATTCATTTAAATCAACGCAAATATGCATTGGATTTGCTTTCAGATCAGAACATGCTTGACTGCAAACCTGTTGCTACTCCGATGGATACTAAACACAGTTTGGGTACTTCTGAAGGTCCTTTGTTAACTGATCCATTACTGTATCATCGTTTGGTTGGCAAATTGATTTACTTGACTATTACAAGGCCAGATTTGGCATATTCTGTCCATATTTTAAGTCAGTTTATGCAGAATCCCACAGAAGATCATCTGCAGGCAGCACGTCGGGTTCTTCGGTTTATCAAATCAGCTCCTGCACAAGGAATATTTTTCCCGTCTGCAGGTGTGTTAAATTTAACTGCTTTTTGTGATGCGGACTGGGGAGCCTGTCCTATCACCCGACGGTCGATCACTGGCTACTGTATTCTGTTGGGATCATCTGTAGTTTCATGGAAAACTAAAAAGCAAGCTGTGGTGTCGCGGTCTTCAGCAGAATCAGAGTATCGTGCGATGGCTGCTACTTGTGCTGAGTTGATTTGGCTGGTAGGCTTGTTACGTGATCTGGATATTGTCATTCCTCAGCCTGTTACATTGTTTTGTGATAATCAGGCAGCACTTCATATATCTCGCAACCCTGTTTTTCACGAAAGAACCAAGCATATCGAGATGGATTGTCATTTTGTCCGTGATCTTGTTTTGAAAGATTTTGTCATGCCTCTTCACATTTCGACCTTGGATCAACCAGCAGACTTACTTACAAAAGCCTTGCCAGCTGACAGGATTTCTACCCTTTCCGGCAAGCTGGGCGTGTCCAATTTTTTGCACCGTCCAGCTTGAGGGGGGGTGTTGGACTGATTTGTAAAGTTTCCTTTATTTATGTAATAGGTTACGTACAGGTTTTTAGTATAGGGACTTAATTGCAAATGTGCAATTTGTATATAAACAGTGAACAGTGTAATTTTCCATTATCAATACAATTTACGTTTTCCCTAATTTCAGGAAGAGGCGATTGCGACGCTCTCCGGCGATGCTTCCGGCGTATTCGATTTGAGTTGCGACATGTACTGAGAACAAATTATAGGGAATTCATCTGGAATTTGATGTATGCTTGGAATGCTTGTGGCTCGACTTGCATCAGTCACTAGTCGACGAAGTAGTTGTTGGACCATAGTGTACTTGAAACCAAAAAACTGGGATGGAAAAGAGTTAAAAGGGAATATTATTGATGGCACATATTGTTAAAGTAAAGTTGTAAGAATGAACCTCGGCGCCATCTATGTTGGCTGACAGACGCTTGCCGCGGACAGACTTGACAAGAAGTGGTGAGCAAGCCTTTTGAAAGTTTTTCCAAGCAATGTTGGGTGTTGGTCCAGAAGAAGTGTGACCGTACGAAGAAGTAATCTGCAGATACAATGCAATTATTGAGTAGGAAAATAGAACAGGAATTTTTTTTAGAAATACCCTAGTTTGGCAAAAACATTTCCCAAATGCCTCACTTTTGAAAATCCTTTCTCGAATGCCCTAGTTTTAGTGATTCCGGTTTTGACAAAATCGGAATCCTCAAAAAAGTGACATATCCGGTTCCTGCAAACCCGGAAATATTTAAAAATATAGAATCCGGTCCTCAGAAACAGGGATAGTTGTGAAATCAAACTATCCGGTTTTGACAGAACCGGATTCCTTGTCGACATATATTAATTTTCCATAAAATCCTACGTGGAGCTGACGAGGTTGCCTAGTCAGCAAAAATAGTAGAATCCGGTTCTTCTAAAACCGGAAACATATTTTTGAATCCGGGCTTCATATAACCGGTATTTTCTGTGATAATAAATGGTCCCGCAATAATGCATGCATGCATTATTTCTGTTCAATCCGGTTTTGAGAAGACCGGATTGCACATAAATTATTGAAATTCTCTGAAACCGGTTCCATGCAGACCGGTATTATTGCATGCAGGCTGGTATTATTGCATGCAGTTTGATTCCGGGTTTCCCAGAACCGGATTGAGCTGAAATAATACACAAATAATTGAACAAAAGCCTGACAACACTGAAAAAGGTTTAAAAATTCCGGTTTTAATGAAACCGGATTGTTTATGATTCCGGTCCTGTTGTCCCCGGATTGGTTTTGTTATAAATAATCCCTGTCTTCCACTTCTTCATCATCCAACTCTTCTTCGTCATCCATTTCTTCATCATCCAACACTTCTCCAGTATTATAGTAAGGTATTTTTTTCAAAAATTTTATTTATGTTATTTGTATATATTTTTTTTATTAACATGTATGTTTTATTTTATATAGAGATGGCAGATTTTGATTCGGACTCGATGGCTATGACGACGCTAGACACACTTGATATGAGTGTTGTAGATGAATACAACCGAGATGAGATGGAATATCTCGATGAACTTGACAATGAGGGTGTCGAATATGTTCCCGAACCAGAACATGTATTCGATATTCCAGCATTTAGTGATATTTCGGCATGGGATGCGAACGAACCAACTGATGAGTTCTTGGGCTCAAACTTTGGACAATTTGGATCTATTGGGATAGGGACAACATTTTCTAGAAAAGCCGATGCAATCTACGCAGTCCAAAAGTATTCTATACTGCATCGTGTCGAGTATCACACGAAAGAGTCGGACACGCACATATTGGTACTTCACTGTCGATATGGAGAGGATAGTTGCCCTTGGCGTATTAGAATTATAAAAAGGAAAAATGCATCCTACTGGGAAGTGAGGAAGTATAGAGGTGACCATACATGCAACGCTGACTTCATACCCAAATCAAATGTCCATTTGACCAGACATTTCATTGCAATGGACATTGGTCAAGTGATAAGTGAGAGGTTACGATTATCACCCGCTGAAATAAAAGCTCGGATATTCAAGGACTACGGGTTAGAGATTAGATACCTTATGGCTTGGCAGGCAAGACAGCAAGCACTGATTAATTTATTTGGAGACTGGGACGTGTCCTTTCAGAAGCTTCCAAGTTACATGCAGGCTTTGCAAGACTCGAATCCGGGCACATTTATTAGATGGCATCGCACAAGGACGGATGATAATTCTGCCATAATAATTAATCGAGTGTTTTGGTCATTTGGCCCTTGTATTGAAGCGTTCAAGCATTGCAGGCCTGTTATGTCTATCGACGGTACACACTTGTATGGAAAGAATGATGGGAAGTTACTTGTCGCTGTTGCACTAGACGCAAAGAACCATTTACTTCCAATTGCGTTTGCCATAGTTGAAAGTGAAAATAATTCTAGTTGGAGTTGGTTTATGCGGTGCATTCGGGAGGGTGTCACAGATAGAAGTGAACTATGCATTATCTCTGATAGGCACATGGGCATTCTTCGTGCAATGCAAGAACCGGAGTGGGCTGAACCAAATGCTTATCACCGTGTATGTATAAGACATCTGCAAAGCAACTTCAACGTGAAGGTAAAAGATCCAACTCTGAAGAAAAAGATGGGTCACTGATCAGTGTTAGAAATGTCTATTTTAAGCCCCTACTTTCATGCTTATTTCATATGATTTGAATGTAAAATATATTACTTTTGATACTTTGATTGATGATTCAGGTCAAAAGCACGGTTTACACTTTACGAAGGAGCATAAATGGAAATATGAGGAAAAGCACGTGAATTCGGCCTAAATCAGACGTAATTGGAAGCATTTCTGCAATTATTAGACCGAGTGCACTAAAGTACCTTACTCGAGCAAAATCAAGCGAAGACTCAAGTTACTCGACCGAGTAAATATGGTGCTCGAGCAAGTTGTCACGTGACCAAGACCCTTCGTATGGATTATTTACATTAGCTCGAGTGATTTAATACATAAATGAAGACCCTTCATTCTACCCGGCCATTTAAGACAAGAAGATAAGCTTAACTCTACATTTACTCGGCCATTTATGATTGAAGTTAAAGCAAGACTCCTCAAGTCACTCGAAGCCCTAATGAACTACATTATATAAACATCACAAGAGCTTCAAAACAAGTTGGCTGCTGCTGCCCGAGCTACCTACGGGGGCTGAAATAATATAGTGATTGATCATAGTCGAGTAAACCAAGTGAAGAAGAAGAAGGAGCCGAGAGAGCTCAAGATACCGTGTGAATTATTGAAGTTTTGTACTCGAGATACCGAGGAGAATAGCAGCACCTTTGGAGCTCGACCGTGGCCCATCAATCACTGAGAATTTCTAAACTTTACTCTTGTTTTATTTACAATCGTTTTACTTTCAATCGTTGAATCATGTTTGCATTATCACTCGAGATGAGTGAGTAGTTTTCTTTATGATGAGGATTTGATGAATCTCTAATGCTTAAGAATAACTAGAACATGATTATTTAATTTATATGAATCAATTCTTGTATGATAATTGCGTGTGTTGAATCATACCCGAGTTTAATCTTCATAAAATAGGTGTCCTGACAAAACATCTAGGAGACTAGTTCGGAGTAGTATATCTAGGGAGGGGACCGAGAGGTGAACTTAGATTATTTAGGATTCAATACAACCATTAGATCAAGTATATTAGCAAAGCGAGAGCAGCGAGTATATTTGGTGCATGAATGTATTAATAAGCGTATTTAGACAAGACTAGTGAAATTCCAACATTCGAGAGTGAGGAAACGCTAGTTGAGTAGATGTTTAGGTGTGAATCCAACATTCGAGAGTGAGGATTCGTATGCTAATGCTACTCAGTCTAAATTCTATAATATAAATCCAACATTCGAGAGTGAGGGTTTATATTATCATATAACTATGCATTCTAGATTAAATTGTCATCAAGAAGGAAATTCATAACTATAATATAAATGCAACATTCGAGAGTGAGTATTTATATATCTTGTTTGAGTGAAACCATAAGTATTAGTGGAGGATTCTCATCCTTGTCATAGTTTTTAATATTTAATAACAAACCTTTTCTTTAAACATTGCTTTTGAACACTGCCTTTTGAATAAACAAGACGCTTAAGAACTAATATTAAAGCTAGTAATTGAAACTAAAGAATTAAAAAGCTAGTAATCGAATTTGAAATATAATTTGATTCCACTGTTCCCTTGGGTTCGACACTAGGTCACCCCTAGTTCTATAAATTCTTTTAAGTTGCGTGTTTGGAATATTTATTCAACTATATCACACACGTCAGTCACGTAGCTCATCAAAGGCAATGTCGTAAATTTGAGCGAGAATATCATGATTTGATTAACCTTCTAAAAGATAAGCCGGCGGTCATTAATTGGCTACAAGAAATTCCATGGGATAAGTGGACAATGTCGTTTGATATTGGTGGGAGGAGATGGGGATCTATGACAACAAATTCCAGTGAGTGTTTCAACAACATCTTGAAGGGGGGTAGAGATCTACCGGTATGTGCCCTTGTACAGTTTACATTTCAACAATGCAACTACTACTGCAAATGGCGTGGAATGTACGTTAACAGCGCATCACCGTTCCCACCGAAGATAGATCTTAGACTGAGGCAGCTTAGAGAGAAAGCACATTATCATAATGTTCAAGTGTTTGATCCAAACAAAGGAGTTTATGAAGTACGGACCGTCCGAAAACACACGCGACATACCGTCAACCTTGAAGAAAGGACATGTACATGTGGCAAGTGGAGTATATTTCATTATCCTTGCAGTCACGTTTTGGCGGTTTGCAGAACCGAAAGTTTGCCATATGCTCAGTTTGTCGATCCTTTCTATAGATTGGAAGCATTCCATGCCACATGGTCGCATACTTTCAATGTTATTGAGGATGAGTCGCGATGGAGGCCTTACGAAGGAATGCCTCACATTCCAAATCCGGCATTTAAAAGGAATAAGGTGGGAAGAAATCCATCCAGGCGTCGTCACAACGAGATGGATATGGGACAATCTAGCAGTGGTGGTAGACGATGTGGTTTGTGTCATGCTGTTGGACACAACAGGAGGGCTTGTCCCACTCGACGTACTGATTGATATGTAATAACAAATGTATGAAGTTTAAAAAAATTTGCAATACAAAATAAAAAATTTAGATGAAAGAAAACATGAAATAAAAGTTTCAAATATATATCAACGACGAATAAATGAAGACAACGAATATCTTCTTGGAGGTCTCTTCTCACGACGCGGTCGTCCCTCCATGGGCTCCGATGGGCCAGCAATATCATGTCCAGCTGGCTGCGACTGTGATGCAAGGTTTGTCTCATCATCATCACCATATTGGGTACTGTCACCTGCATTTATATTGTACCAATAAATACAGTGTTGAGTGAAACTACAGTATAAACATAAATTTTTTTTAACTTACCAACGTCAAAAGTAATAACTGCTGGATCAATTCCAACCGCATCCAATTCTCCCAATCTGCCCAACTCCTCAACTGCTGCATGAAAAATGCTATGAGCACCCATCCTAGCCTGCTCATCTGATACCGTAAAAAACATATTTGCAGCTGTACGTGCATTATGCACAAGAGTGCGTACCTACAACAAAACACATAACAATTTATAAGTGTCATTATAATATTTGACGCAAATTGATATTGTATAAAATACATGATCTTACCACGCTATGAAGGACGGGCGCAGTGGGGCGATACGTTTGGCTGTCATCCATCTGCGGCTGCACAAATCTGCGCGTGGTGGTACGGTACCATCTGCGGTAATCTGGAGTGTGAGACGGATCAATCTGTGGTCCATCTACAGCCACTATACGGTTAGCACGATCATCCCATATAGTGATGTAGTCACGCAACTCTACCGTCCAATCCACGCGCAGCTTCCTTTGTAAGCCGTGTCTCGGTTCCGAGAGTCCTCGCACCAACATCGAAACATCTTGAAAAATATCAAACAGCCGCAGAACACGTGATGGATGATACCATTTCACTATGTTAAAGCACAGTAGTGGAACCTCTGATAACCAAGATCCTTGCCCCGTCAAACACATTGGATTCAGTAAATGGAATAAATTCGCATCGTAAGGTACCCAAATAAAATCAGATTCACTCATCTGATCAAGCTGATCACGGTAGAAAACCAATGACCCATGCGGTACATTTATATACGATTTCGGTCCACTCCATTTCCTACACAAAAATTGAACTCATTAGAAAATAATAAACATATACAAATAAATATGAACAATTTAGTAATAACCACTTACGTGTAAGACCATGCGCCTCTCATAAAAGGATCAACGTGAGGTTGCTCAAACTCTGGAATCCCTCCAAAACCTATCGGTCTACCGATAGGCATCCTCTCCCAACTCCAAAGCTGTAGGAGGAGTAAACATCCAGCCATTTGCTTATGCCCCATCTGTGCCGCACTACACATCTGTCTGTATAGATAAGCAAGCACGACACTACCCTACGAATATGATCTAACACTATCAAGATCCGCCAGTAAGGGTAAATAATGAAGCGAAATTCTATCCCCACATAAATCCGGCACCAATGAGGAACCTAGCATGCACAGTATGTATGCTCTAGCATAACGCTGTACGACTTCCTCAGTCGCATCATCAGGTACCACTCTCATGTTTTCCAAAAACCATTTACGTTTAGCCAGAGTGGGAGATCTACCTGTATCAGGATAAGCCCCTAAAAGCTGTATGCACATGGCCTCCCAACCATGTTCCTCTTTTCCTGACACTACTGCTCCCTCAACAGGCAAACCAGTCAGCAATCCAACATCCTGTAGAGTGATCGTGCACTCTCCAACCCTCAAGTGAAAAGTATGGGTCTCTGGTCTCCACCGTTCCACCAATGCACACAGTAGTGACCAATCAATCTCTACATTCTGGATTTGCGTCCATGTGTAGAATCCTGCCTCAACGACATATCTCACGATTCTGGGGTCCATAGGCCACATCTTTCGATGAACAAACTTCAGAGTCTTTCCTTTCTATACAAAAAAATTAAATAACATTAAGATCACAATGAACAAATATAAATAGATTCGTATACAGATCCATAATTACAAAAATTAAAATTGACTAACCGGATTATTCCACACTTATTGCGTACGATGTGTGCGTTGTTGACTTAAAACCGAGTCATCAATTGACCCGGGAGTCACAATTTCATCCAAATCCATCTAAATAAAAAATCATACATCCATTCAAATTATAAAATACAAACTACTTAAACACATATCACAATATAAATCTTACAATTACTAATTCAAACAAATAGAATTAGCAACTTACAAATGTAATCTAAATCATAGAGTACAATATCAAACTCAATTAAAAATATGTACAATTTACAACCAATTCAAAATCCCAATTCATATTCATAATTAACAAATCTAACAAAATCAAAACCTAAATTCAAACAAATTCATCAATATCCATAATCCTAACATCCTAAATTCCTAACTCAAAACCCTAAATTCAAACAACAATAAAACCCTAAATTCAAACATAATCAAAACCCTAAATTCTAACAAAATGAAAACCCTAAATTCTAACAAACCTATCAACATCTATAATCAAGAACAAAAATCAACACATTTCTAACAAAATCTAAGCGTACACATGACCAAAATTAAAAAACCCTAACCTCATAATTTTCGTCAAATCTTCTATCCATTTCGGAGGATTAGCTACGGAGCACGGGATGAATCGGACAACGGCTGGAGGAGGATGGGCGGCACGAATCGGACAACGGCGGCAGACAAGGGTGGCAGTGCTTGGATCGGCTGAGGCGGCTGGAGTCGAAGCGAGGAATGAAAACCTAGTTTTAATTCGAATCAATCCGGTTTTGGTGGAACCGGTATCATTTAAACCTATCCGGTTTCTGTGGAACCGGATTCTTTTGAATATTACCGGTTACTACGGAACCGGATTCAATATATTACCGGTTTCTATGGAACCGAATTCATTAAAATAATGCTGACTGTACAAATTTATTTGCTGACTGGATAAAATACATGGATCCGGTCGGAGATAGTTAGATTTTTTAACTATCCGGTCTTGCGAAGACCGGATTTCTTTATTTTTAATATTTCCGGGTTTAAAAGGACCGGATATGTCACTTTTTTGAGGATTCCGGTTTTGACAAAACCGGAATCATTAAAACTAGGGCATTCGAGAAAGGATTTTCAAAAGTGGGGCATTTGGGAAATGTTTTTGCCAAACTAGGGTATTTCTAAAAAAATTTCATAGAACAGGTAGGCATGAAGGAAAGAGAAAATGTATTGAGTTGGGTAGTTACGAGAAAGAGAGGGCCTTTGGTTCCCTGTTGAATTTGAATACTTGATTTGATACCGTTATATGTTCGAGCAGCTTGGTAACCGACGGGGTACGGATGACGATCCCTATCCTGGGGGGAAATAAGAAAGTAAGATATAAGGAATGGATGAATTACTAAGAAACTAACAAACTAACTAACCCTGTTGGATGTCCCGTACTTGTTCTCCCAGGGGCCTGGGCCATAGAGTTTTCCGATTGAGATGATGTTGATTTCATTCTGCTGCTGCTGCTGATGATTCATCTTGGATTCAATTTACTCAGCTGTTGCCGATGCTGATTTTAGTATTAAGGAGATGGATCCAAGGGGGATGCGAATCGACTCTCTCTCCGCTGCGGCGGGAAATGAAAACCTAATCTTCCCTCCCAATACAGTTTATTCATTTGTAGCTAAAATCATTTTTAAGTAGTAATTATTCGATAATTTAAGTATTTATATTAAGATTTGACTCGATGGCTTTCGAGTTTCAACTCCGGAGATATCTCTCTCCTCTATCATATATATAATATTTAATAACCTTATAAGTAATCAGATAACAACGAGCTATCATAGAATGAGTCAAACGTACCGTTGGGATGAGGCTTGACACTTGCAGTGCTTAATGATCGTTATCATACAATCAGCTGTCAAGGTTCTACATTAAAATATATTGAAATATTAAGACGAATATGTCATGTACGGTGGGCCGGGCGTTAGGCCTCCAGACGAAGCCCAAGCCCATATGATCTGATATAGGGCTGTACTTTCGATAGCTGTCATGACATATTTGTCTAAACTTACCATCAATATTCATGTTGTAAACAATCGTCAATTGATTATCTCAATATATAAATTTTTACACATGATTTGTCCATTTTCAAACTTATTCTCAATAGACTGTTGACTTGGCGTAGTTAGTCTAGAGGATTTTGACATATCATTCTCTTAAAGTGAAAGCTTTAACCACAAGTGAATTTGGGATAGAGAATATCATCAAAACCTTTCATGCTATAGTCCTGAACTAATTGTACCGCTTACAAGCATACTCATTTGTTCGCATACTTCAAGTACAATAATAGAACACTAATCATTCTTCCATATTTCACTCTTGAGAGAACTTTCATCTCTACTTGGCCATATATCGTTTACAACATTGTCATCAACATAATGTGATCGACATGACACACAACTCTTTGTGATATTACAAAACATAATTCAATAATCACATTTGCAAGTATAATACACATTAATATATACTTTATTCACATAATCATGCATTCACTAGTTCTCATAATAAGCATGTCATTACGTGATCTTACTATTACGATTTATATTCTTATTCTATTTATGCCTTTTCTGTTTCCTATTTGGATAAGAGTTAGTATAGGAAAATGTACAGCTATATATATTTCTTACATGCTAATAAAATACACGATTCACATCCAAATCATTATATCTTCTTTGAGTTTAATATAATATCAGACAAACTTCGATCCAAAACCTAATTTATTTGCGCCGACCCCATGAGTGACTCAACAGAGGCTCCGATCAGTCATTTTTCTCCATTCTATCTTCATCCCTCTGACCATCCTGGACTTTGTATCTGTCCAGTGACTCTCACGGGAGATAACTATGATGAATGGTCTACTGCCTTTCGGAATTCCATCTCAGCGAAACGCAAGATTGGCTTCCTTGACGGCACAATCTCGAAGCCTCTACCCACTGCCACCGCACATCCGACATTGGAAGACTAGTGTGTCATTAATTTCATGCTTGTGGGTTGGGTTGTGCAATCAATTGACCCATCCCTCCGTTCATCGGTCACCTATTATCCGGATGTTAAACAATTATGGGATGATCTTTGACAACGTTTCAATATCGGAAACGGTCCGCGCAAGCTGCAACTGCGATTTAAAATTGTTGGCTGTCGTCAAACTGGTTATAGCATCTCTGCCTATTTCAATATCCTTAAAAAATACTGGGAAGAACTCTCTTACTCGGTGCATACCTTAGCTCAATTCATGCAGCAGCCTCGCATCGATCATTGGCAAGCTGCCTTACGTGTTTTGCATTATTTGAAGCTTCATCCTGGTCAGGGTCTTCTTTTATCAGCTACAAGCTCCCTTCAGCTCATTGCCTATTGTGACTCAGACTGGGCTTCTTATCCAATCACTCGTCGTTCTGTGACAGGTTATTTCGTTATGCTAGGACACTCTCCAATTTCCTAGAAAACCAAAAAGCAAGCGACTGTTTCCAAATCTTCTGTTGAGGCCGAGTATCGATCTATGGCCTCGGTCTGTTGTGAGCTTGTGTGGCTGAAGTCTCTTTTACGTTCTCTTGGGGTTCATCACTCAAATCCTATGTCTTTGTTTTGTGACAGCAAAGCAGCACTTCACATTGCCGCAAATCCTGTGTTTCACGAGCGCACAAAACACATTGAAATTGACTGTCATTTCATACGTGACCATATTCGTGCCGGGACTATAGTAACTAGACATTTGTCCACAACTCAGCAACCAGCTGATCTGTTCACCAAGGCTCTTGGAAAGGGACAGTTTCAATCTCTTTTAGTCAAGTTGGGCATTATTGATCCACATGCTCCAACTTGAGGGGGAGTATTACGATTTATATTCTTATTCTATTTCTGCCTTTTCTGTTTCCTATTTGGATAAGAGTTAGTCTAGGAAAATGTACAGCTATATATATATTTCTTACATGCTAATAAAATACACGATTCAAATCATTATATCTTCTTTGAGTTTAATACTTACACATACTTATGTATTATTCTAACACTACGCCAAAATACATCCTATATGATTGAAATAACATTGTCGCAAAAGCTAGTTTTAAGTCACATAGCACTAAAATGACTAAATTCACGTCACAAAAGATCAGTCACGTAGCAAGTGTCACATTAGATCTTAAGCGACTGTTCGTAGTCCTTCAGTCGCATTACGAACCTTATGTGACTATATATTACCCCGCACATACTATAAGGCACATTAGAAGACACTTATGCGACTCATTAATCAAGTAGCTTTACATGCAACATGACATCATTAATTTTAATACCATTGCCACATAAATATTAATTTATATCATAAAAATAATCTAATGTGACATAACTATGTCGCATCAATATTATAATCATAGAATAAGAATAATATGGCCATGACATATATGTCACATTAACTATGTAGCTTAAGATTATAATTTATATATAATAAATTACTTTTACTGTAGTAAGGTAAGACTAATGCGACATCATTACAAATTCATTTTCATATTTGTCTAAAATTATTCATATAAGCTGTATGAGAATAATTAATTCAAACATAAATTTTAAATGTAGACAAATCTAAACAACTTTATAACAAATATTAGGTTGATAATCTAACAGGACAAAATATCTCCATTGTCCATTGAGTGACAAAAAATTTCAACTTCAAAAAAAGATCTAATGATCCCCACATAACACAGGCATTTATATACCAAAGCTTGCACCATCCGATGTAGGGCTGTGGTTTCCACCGGCCATATGAACTCGACATAACTCTTCAAGAGCTTTAAGACGCCCTTCCATGTCAATAACTTGAGCATCCTTGGCAGCAACAACTTCCCTAGCCTTCTCCAGCTCTTCTCTCAAAAGTTGTGAAGTTTGAGTATTGAAATGCACTCCCCCTCTTGGTCGCGAAGTCTTTCGAATGCTTTTGCCCATTCCTGAAACTTGAGTTCCTTTTTTTGAACCTAAAACTTCTTCAAAAATAAGAATTTGACTTGCGATATTTAGGCAGGGTTGCTCCATGCCACTACCATCATCCAACATTTGTTCATCAACCGTTGTCCGAACTTTTTCATTCATTTCAGCCTACATAGATCGAATTACAAGCAAACTCAGATTCGATAAGTAACAATAATGATGAAAACACAGAAGTTAAATTACCATTAAACTAGAGTATTAATCTAAGGATCATACTAATTACAAGCATCAAAACTCGTATATATCCTCAAAGAAACACATAAATGTTCTCACATTATAAAATCTAAACACAAAAATTATACTTAACTCAATATTAAAGAAACAGTAATAAAGAAAGGTTTTAAGTGTACCGCTTTTAAGGCACCAACTGGATTTTTTTTGTAAGCATCTTCGAATGTTGCCACAAATGGAGCTTTTTTCCCCTGAAGCAAGTGTGCCTTTGCCCTATGGCTGAAAGAAAACTTCCCACTGTGATGATTTATCTTCTTTGTACTGCAGCGAGCCTCCCTCATTTGCTTACATTTAGCCTGTTGATAATTATTTAACAATTTATCATATTGACCCTTCAAAAATCTGAATGCATTTTAGAAATCACGATGTATTTTAGAAATCATGATACCTGGTACTTTGATTCCCTAAAGTGTGAAGTGAGCCACTCCCATTCATTTGATCGGTGGATGAACTCCTTAGGGATTACATCACCATGTAAATCCCAATGCTTCTTAATACTATGCTTCCAATCTTTGTACCGTACACTGGCTGTTGACTCAATGTAATCACATAATAAGTTGTCCTTTGGATCGATCACAAAATGGGGCTACAAAAGAGACATAAAACACACATAATTTAGAATGTGGTCATTATATGTAATTAATAAAATGTGTAACTCACACTCAGATGGTTATAGACCATGGAATGATACTCTTTAGGCAGTGATGAGTATGATGCAGCCAACATCGGAACTTTATCCCTTACACAAGCACCAATGTCATGGACTAATAAGCTTTTTATTTTACTGCACGTTGGTTCCCCATCATGTGGCCCGTGGTCTAAAACAATCTTCTGGCTTGTATTTGCTATCTCAATAACCTTTACGCCTTTAACAAGTCCACGTTTATTCTTCTTTGGCGGTTCATCTCCTAGAATTATAACAACTTATTAAACCATATACACTACTAGCAATCAATTTAACATAGAAATTGAACCTCAAAACTGAGTTACCTGTGCTGGTAGTTTCTTTCATGCGAATGCTTCTCGGAGTTGTCAGAAAAGAGGTATCAGCATCCACTGAACCGGATGAAGCCCCTTGTACAGGTGATGAAGCCGAATTTTGTGCAGATAAGGGGCTATGATGTTGTTGTAACTGAGAATTACTTCGTAAATCAGTTTGCCTTGGTAAAGGGGATGTAGTGGGGACTTGAGAAACAGATCGTCCAGTGCTGAAACTTAGTGAAGGGTACTGGGTGGCTTGAAAAAAGGGATGTAAGATTGTTGAACTAAGAGGCGGCGGCACAGGACCCATAAGTGGAGTTAAATTTTCAGTTTGAGGTGGCAGAGGGACTTGTATAGGAGGCATTCTCGAATCCATCGTTCGGGATGAAGGATTTAGTAGGGTTTGAGTGGGTGGAGATGCACATGGGTGGGGTGTAGTAAGGTTTTGGATTTGAGAGGATGGAGATGCACGTGGGTGTGATGTAGGTTGATTGTTGGTTCGAGGGGGCAGTGGGGCTTGTGGAGATTGAAGAGTCTGTGTGTGTAAGGTAGGCAGGTTTTCAATGTGTGATGGAAAGGCTTGAGGGCCTGGTGTTTGTAGGGTTTCGATTAGGGGTAGAGAATAGGTCGGTGATTGTGTGGTTAAAAGGTTTTGTGTTTCATTTGCTTGAATCGGAGAGGCTGGAGGAGAGCGACGAGAAAGTAAAGGCTTCTTGGCTTTGAAGGATTTCATCCGCTTGTGATTTGCTAGTACTGATCTTATTTTTTGACCAGGACTATGGATTTTTGGAGGTCGTATGAGAGATGGTGAACGAAGCTTCATCTTCTCGCTTTGTTCATGGATCTGGCTAATTAATTTCTTTTTTGGTGCCATTGGGTGAATGAAGGCTGGTGGTGGGTTTTGTATTGGTGACTTGTTAACAATTGGAAGCATAAACAAGATTTTATAAGCGAACCCTTTCTCTGTAAAAATTTTGGGTGGGAAAATTCCCTCTGTAATTTTGGTTGGGTGTATGTGAAAAGTTTAGTGAAAAATGTTGAGTGAAAATTAAAATATGCCTTTTAATACTTTGATGAAACGTGAGTTTCTATAAAAAATTGAGTGGGAAACTCTTAAGCCTTCCCGGTATAAATTTGACTAGTGTATCTAACTACTAAAATTTGAGTGGGGATTCTCAAAACCTTTCCCTCTAAATATTTAGTCAACTGTATTTAACCACAAAATGTTGAGCGGCATTCCAAAAAAATACAATCTCATTGCAATTTTCTCTTAAAATCATTAATCATCATAATTTATGAAGATCTAAATGAAGAGATTTCCGATTTCCTCCAAAATGACAATTTACGCTACATAAAATTGAATCACGACCCACAAATCCAAAGAAACAGAGAAACAATTTTAACGATACAAAACCATAAACACAGTACATTTGTTCATCATAATTTAATATTAATAACAACAAGTTAACAAACATTGTTATCACTAACATCATATTCTGCTTCTTCATGTTCATCTCCATACTCTGATTCTTCCTCGTAAAATTCAGATTCTTCACCCTCATCATTTTTGTCTTCGTTTTCACATGCATTGTGACACTCATCATCTTCCTCATTGACTAATGAATGAGGAAAAATATGTGGAAGAAAATTGACATCAGTAGGATTTTCATCAGGTGGTGCATAATGGGAAATGTTAATAGGTGCATATTCTTGATATGCTTCGTGAGCTTGAGCCGTTCTTGTGTCAGTGAATATGTTCTCATGACGTGCAAGTGAACTAGTACTAAAAATTCCTCGATGTGATACCACGTTGACAACCTTCCAATCATCTCCGCACTTTGGATCATCCAAATAAAATACTTGTTTTGCATTGATTGCGAGACAATAAGGTGAATCTTCGTACCAACTAGTTGATGTGTTCACTGAGAGTAATCCATGATCAACCTTTGTGCTCCCTCTGACCCTTGGATTTGTGTTAAACCATTTGCATTTGAAAACTATTATTGGCATTCCATTTGTATACTTCAGCTCAATAACACTCTCCAAAATACCATAATAATTTTGTTTACCTGAAATAAAACAATTATCATGATGAGCTTTAAGGTTACAAGAAAATTATGGATATGTACATCACAGGTGTAGCTAAAATTCACAATGTAAATAGTCAAACCCAATCAAATTTATTCAACTCTGAATATGTGCAAACGTCCATTCACAGTACATTAACATTAATGATATAAAATAATCTCAAACAACATATTTTTAAAAACAGTTATTTTCAATACTAATGGTACATAGTGCACATAAAAAATTAACTAATCGTACCTGTTTCGATCATAACTCCACTATTTTGAGTTTTTAATTTTTGGTCACGATCCCAAATCACAAATTTGAAACCATTTACATAGCATCTTGAATAACAACTATGAGCTTGTGGTTGAAATGCTAAAATTTGGAGTTCCCGAGCATAATGTGGAGAGTTAACATCTTTTAACATATTAATCTGTACAAAACAAATCATAAAAATAATGTTATGCACTGTATCAATTTATATAAAATATACATTAGCTACTAGATGAATAAAAAGGTTTAGAACATACCCAGGTAAGGAAATATGGATGAAAGTTATTAATGCGTGATGCATCATCACTGTAGGGATGCTCTGTGTAAAACATGTCATGGTGAGAGTCGACAAAATGCCTAGTTTCATCACAGTTATCCATTACACACCAATGAGTCACTGCAATTTCTGATCCACTAAGTTGTAATCTAGGAATATATCCAGATGGCCTTATTAGTTCAGATACCACAGATATCTTGTACTTGAGGGGGTATATACTGTGTCCTACTGCTGCGCTAGTGTCGCTCATATATAACTTGCAGTATGTTACGCACTCTTGTGCAATGTACTGCTCAGCAATACATCCCTCTGGATAACGTGTGTTTCTGACATACTTCTTATACTCACCTAATTGCCTGTAAAATAAAATTAATAATTTTAGTGCACTGTTTTGATTGAAACTTTATAATTAATAACTCAGATCTTACCTTTCGATGGGATACATCCAACTATAATGCACTGGTCCCTTGAGCAGAACTTGATCTGGTAAATGTATCATGAGGTGAACCATTATAGTAAAGAAAGCAGGAGGAAAAATTCGTTCCAACTTGCATAGAATCTCAACTATCTGAACTTTCATTTGCACAACATCCTCTTTTTTCAATTCCCGACAACACAACTTCTGAAACCACTTGGATAGTGATATCAGAGGATCCACCACATGGTACGGTAAATAAGGACGAATAAAAACAGGAAGCAGGCGCTGAAACATAACATGACAGTCATGTGTTTTCAACCCATTAAACTTTTTATCATCCAAATTTATCTTATTTTTCAAGCTTCTCGCATAACCATGCGGATACTGAGAATCTCTAATCATTTCTAATATTTTTATCCTTTCGTTTGGCAACACTATGTAAGGAGCCTTTGGTATTTTTTTAGTTTTTGAAGAGGATCCATCGCCTGTGTCCCACAAGTTACAGCGTACTCCCTGCTCTTGTAAACCTTGACGAGCCTTTGGACCATCTCTAGTTTTACCTTGGATTCCAAGTATGGTCCCAATTACATTGTCAAACACATTCTTCTCAATATGCATGACATCCAATGAATTAGGATGACTAAATATTTTCCAATAAGGCAATTCGTAAAAGATAGTCACATGCGTCCAACAAAGCCCTGTAGTACTTTTGGTCTTCAACAATGGATGCAATGTAAGTGTAGGATAGATGTTGCTAACTACCTGAGACAAAATTTCAGGGTCAGAAAGTGATGGAGGGGCATCCCTTGTCTCAACTTCACCGTTAAATTTATTTGCTGCTTTTCTCCAGGGGTGATGTGTATGAAGCCACCTACGATGACCTTGGTATGCCATTGTTCCTCCTAGGCGTGTAACATCAACTTCGTTTAAACAAAAGGGACATGCTTTATATCCCTTTACCTTAGT
Organism: Sedum album; assembly: GCA_006409495.1. Taxonomy (NCBI): domain Eukaryota; kingdom Viridiplantae; phylum Streptophyta; class Magnoliopsida; order Saxifragales; family Crassulaceae; genus Sedum; species Sedum album. The sequence goes on along the minus strand of QZGG01001042.1, from coordinate 29,876 downwards.
ACCTCCCAACATACTTAATCCTGGAAAGTCACTAATCGTCCACATTACAGCTGCTCGCATCCTAAATGATGACCCACTGTGACAATCATACGTAGGAATTCCAGTGCTCCACAACATCTTCAACTCATCGATTAGTGGTCTCATTAATACATTCAAACACTTCCCGGGAGATTTAGGTCCCGAAATAAGCATAGTAAGTATGTTGAATTCTTTTTTCATGCACATCGAAGGTGGCAAATTATACGGCATGACTATAACAGGCCACGTGCTATGAGGAACACTGGGTGCTCCAACTGGATTAAATCCATCAGTTGCTAAACCAAGACGCACATTTCTAATCTCACTTGCAAACTCTGGGAATTCTTTATCAAAAGCTTTCCATGCTTCACCATCCGCTGGATGCACCAAATCATCAACATTAATAACTCTTTCTCCATGCCATTTCATCTCTTTTGCTATATGTGATGACATGTATAATCTTTGTAAACGGGGAGTCAAAGGAAAATATCTAACCACCTTTTATGGAATCTTGCTTCCACTTTCGGTATTTGTATATCGCGACTCACCACACACTGGACAATTGTTAAGATCCTCATATTCTTTGTAAAATAGTGCGCATGCATGCTCACAAGCATGTATAATTTCGTAACTCATTCCCAAATCTTTCAAAATTCTTTTTACCTCTCGATAAGAATTTGGGTAATTATTTTCAGAAGGAAGAACTTCCTTACAAAGTCGTAAGTGATCGTTGAAACTTTTATCAGACCATTGGTTCTCCACTTTAGCTTGCATTGACATCAAAATAGTTTCCAATACTGTTTTTTCACTACCATCATATAGTGGAGTTTGAGCTTTTACCATAAGCCTTTGATACTTCTCAAAAGAATCCTTTCCAGCAGAATCTATATTATCATCATCCGTTTCCATCTCGTTCACATCAATTTCATGAATTTCTCTAAAGGGAAAAGCATCATGAATCATGTGTTGAATTTCACTGCTACCACTTGGGTAACTTGTTTCTCGATTGATCTGTGAAACATATTGCTGTCTCAAAATATATAATGAGGGACCTTCGTCAATTTCACCATGCGACGTCCATATAGTGTATTCCCGCATCATACCATACTTAATCAAATGTCTGTACATTCGATCCAATGTAACTCTATCCCCATACAACTTACAATGCCTACATGGACATAAATGTGTAAGCTCAGTCGACCTATTCCGCGTCACAAAGTCAATAAAATTAGCAATTCCTTCAAAATAAAATTGATGACTTCTTTCCAGTCCGATCCAAGTTTTATCCATCCTCACCTGCATCACGCAAACTCAAGTTGAAAAACAACTTGTGAAACAGCAACCAAAAAATCAGTGGACAAAATTTTCACAAGTTATATAGCATAAATGAATCAAAATTAAATATATGGCGGTATATAAAATCATCATATGATACATATAAAACTCGGTAATTGAGGCTAGGCTCACAACCAACGCAACATTTCAAAACAAATCAATTTATAGACAATTTGCTTGTATACAATGAGCAACAGGTACATACTCAAACATATAATATATATAATATTAAAAAAGCTTGACTTTACATACCCATTTCTAAAAACTTAAGCAGTATGAAAAAACTCATCTTACCTCATCTGATTCCATGGGATCTGGAGGATAGCCGGTTTCCATGGAGTTTCGAGTAGAAACACCTCCAAATGAATGTTATAATATCTAGACACCTAATTAAAAATCTGGTTTTGCCATAGAGAGTCATATAAGAGTGTTGTTTTACCTAACACATTTAATGCATCATACCTCTTTGAATAAATATCTTTATTTATTTCTTGTTTGAAATGTGGTAGTAGAGTGGACCCCGCTTCTATGTTATTTTTTGCACATACACGACTAACTAAAGTGTGTCAACTAATTTTAGTAACATTAGCTATCTTAAAAGACACATTTTGGTCAGACACATTTCAAGTTGTCGAGTAAGAGTACCTATATGACTGAGAAACATTAGTCATTTAACCTTTGTCGTATAATATGGTTTATGTGACACGAAAATTGCACATGTCACTTTAGATGTCTTATGAGACAAACATCTATGCGACTTGTTCAATTTGAGTCGCTTAGGATGCAGAATGGTGTAGTGTAATTTACTACTCTTTAACGATGAGACATTTCATCTATGCCAGTACGTTACCAACAATGTTTCAACAATGATCAAACGAGACATGTTCGTACCCCAATTACTTGATCACATTTTAAATCCAAAAGTTACCATCAATCAATTTTCACAGATATTGAACCTTGACAGCTGATTGTATGATAACGATCATTATGCACTGCATGTGTCAAGCCTCATCCCGACAGTACGTTTGACTCATTCTATGGCAACATCATCACTTAGGGAGCCATCATTTACACATTGAGGGTGCTGCTCGGATCGAACATTCACCTCTCTCACCATTAGATCATTGAAAGTTGCGCAATGTTATAAATAGCTATTCACAACGCGCCAACATCACTAGCTTGTTGTTATCTGATCAAATCATGAAGATCGAGCATCTTAGATAGTTTAGCAGCGTTTCCATTTCTTAAAGCCGCATCAAATGTCCCTCATGTCAATTTTCATTCGAAATCGAGTTCGTTTCTCGAATGATTACGGTCTACTTGGAAAATGGTCAAACGTTATATTCTTCCCCAACTGTGTGATAGTTGCAGCTACAACCTAATAGTGTTACTTAATCAACACGTCACTCTGGTGGTGCTAATATAGCGCACTTATGTTTGTTAAACAATTAAGTTGTTGTACAGGTTAGTCAAACCCACAACAACCTCTAAACTTGCACCTCAAGGAAGTAAGGAGCACCTTGTATACCAGCAGTTACTTCTAGCTCTGCCTTCTCTCTTCTTCATTTCTCTCTTCTTCATTTTCTGCCGCCTCCTCCTTGTCTGAGATCGGTCTCGGGTTGTTTATAAATAAACGTTTGGTTAATGTGTATCTTTTCGTTTGTTCTTTCGTTGTGGATGCTGCCGGTCATGTTTTAGTTAGTGTTGCCCCTAGATCAAATGAGATATGGCTAGAAAGTGTGGGTGTATTGGTACTAGTTGTGAGATCGGTCAACAGGACATCTGGTATTGTTGTCCGAGGTGGTTTAAGACTTGTTCTCACCTTTCTAAATCCTTTCTCATGTATCTTGTATCAATATTCAGGCATTTTGTTGCCTTACTTATCAAAAAGAAGGAAGTAAGGAGCACCTTTATTCCTTGTCAGCTACAAGACGATGGTCAGTATTTAAGTCGTTCTCTTCATCTTTATCAAGCACAACTTGATGTCGGTACAACCGAGTGCAAATCACTAGGTAGTTTTGTTGTGAAACATTCACGTCATAAATAATTTTAATTGGATGAGCATTATTTTTGATTCGAAATGCACTAACCCCCATATTTATAAATTATTTGTATAAAAATTTAATCTTTAGTTCGTATAATTTACTATGAGCCTTCTTCTCCTGTTGGAGTCTTTTAATTCATTATTTTACTCTTCCATAGAAGAAAAATGATTCTCTTTTGCGAGAAATCATTTGAATAGTCTTGGATCGTTATGATCTCTATATTCATAAGCAATTAAAACTCATTTAAATACCTACTCATGATGGTATTCATCAATTGCCTTTAACGTGGAAAATTAATAAATCATTAACATTTGACAAATTATTCATTCCAAACATTGAAACTCAAAGTTCAATGTAATTAACTATTTACTTAATTCATTTTGACTATTCATCTCTATAAATAAAATTGATATGAAATTACATTTTCGTCAGTCCTCACACATTTTTTACTGTTATCTTTTTGAACTAAGAGAATTTGTATTTATCATCTTACTATTAATGCATCTCTTAGTTCCATAATAAATGATTATGATATTAATATCACCATCAATTTCTATGACAACCCCTTGTCATATATTATTCTAAGTTGATTTTCAACTTATAAATGACATTCATCTCCCATTAAAGACAGAATCAAATTTCATTTTGTACTTTATTCAGTTACAAAATTATTTGATATTCCTCTTTAACGATATATGAATCTCATATCATAGCTTATTATGAAATAATTTTACCATATCACAACTCTTCCTTCAAAAAAAGAATATATAATTACACTTGATCAAATACAACTTTAAATTTGTATTTTTAATCCACCAAATTTGAATAATCAATTCAAATGATAAATCCATTTGATGTGCACACATGCCACAATCTGCCTTAATTAGACTAACAAGTCTATTCATTTCTATAACCATTATAACGGTTTGTATTTACACCCATTGAAATGATTCTTTCATCTCAAGTAGAGCACTAAGAATAATCACTTCATTGATTCATTCTTAATCTCATTTTTTAAGTTGATTAACAACTTTCAAATAGTACATGACAAGTTTCAATGATAGTATCTCCATTTATACTTGAATTCTTTCAAATAATAATACAAATTTGATACATATTTGAATATTTATATTCAAAACCTTGTATTCAAATTCTCCATAATTAATTATATTGTCATTACTATTCATTAACATATATTCAGGAGGAAGCCAATAGTTCGGGAGAATACTGGAGAGGACAAAGCAGCGTTCGGGAGAACAGAGGTTGCTGTGACAAGCTATAAAGCGGGAGCTCTACGTTGAGGGGAGCTCAGTGCGCATCCAGACGAGTTGGTAGTAGAGGGGCTTGAAGTGGGAGTCTTGCAAGTTTGTATTTTATTTTCCAACATTACTAATGAACTGCTGCTTGTTGGACTTGGGATAACTCCCCACATGTACGGACACATTGTCTCGAAGTGGGTTACCAAATGTCACTACATTTATTTTTCAATACTTTACGTTTACTCAAAACACCTTCGAAACACATACTAACTCATTTCCACAGAAGTTGTTATAACAACAACTGGGACAAGTTCTATCACGGCGGTAGAACTACAAGTGGTATCGGAGCAGACATCCAACACACAAGGTGAGATAAGATGAAACACAAAGATGAGTGGAAGAGATATGGGAAGACCTCGCAGTTTGGAAGAGGAAGAGAATGCCTGCTAGAAGTTAAAGATGAAAGCCTATATCAGATCACTGAATGAATATGCCTAGAAAGCAATTGTTGAAGGATGGTCAATACCAACGTTTGTTATAGAGGACAGTGTAGAGATAGTTTTGAACTCATAATCTTTATGGAAAGATGAAGAAAGGAAGCAGTGTCGAAAAAACAATCACGCCTTGTATGCCATCATAGTTTCAGTTGACAAAAGAAATTATAAACTGGTTGCCGGAGTAGAGGCGGCCAAAGATGCGGGAAGATTCTGAAAATAAAATTTGAGAGGGATTCAAAGGTGAAGAAACCCAGAATGCAGATGCTGAGGCTAAGTTATGAACAATTAATGATGAGGGATGATGAGACCGTAAATGACTTCAACAACTGACTAATGGATATAATGAACGAGATGGGCATACTCCGAAGCTTAGCAAGTAGAAAAGATTCTCAAATCATTGCCTCAAAGAGTCGATGTGAAGGTGACAACCATTGACAAAACAGCAGATCTGGAGAACATGACGATGGATTCACTAATAAGATCGCTCAGAGTCTATGAGATGAAGTTGAACAATAGAAAGACAACAAAGAAGAAGTTGAACAGCAGAAAAACAACAAAGAAGAAGCTTAGAGAAATGCAGAAGTGACTGCTGTAGCAAATGATGACACAAAGTCTGATAATGAGGTAGAGATTGATGAAATTTCTTTGATGGCCAAACAATTTGGGAGGTTTATAAGGAGAATGGACAAGAAAAGGATGAATTATAAGAGTCGAGGTGAACGTGAGTATCTGGTGAGGAAAAATTACAGATTTCAGAATAGGCGCAATGAGAATGAATACAATTCCGATAAGGATAGTGACTGCAGCGCATGTCATGGATACGTTCACATACAAAGGCAATGTACTGATACCTTGATGAAGACGAATGTTGCCGTAGCAACATATAGAGATGATGAGTCTCAACTCAGTGATGCACGAGAAGATCAGAATACTTTTGTGGCATTGACTACAATAGCAGAAGAAAGGTCAAGAGATCAGAAGGATACAAACATTGCGTAGTAAACTGAGAGAGATGTATGACAAATGGAAGATAGTTACTGAGAGAGATGTTTGAACTCTTTTCTTTGACTTTTAAACATTTGAGCCCTGACTTGATGTAGTTTATGATAGAGTCCTTGCTTGTCCTCTCTTATATTATAATCGTCAGCAGGCTAGATTTTCTCATAGCGCCTCTATGCCTCCGCAAATCCTAAGGGCTAGAGAGGTAGAGATGTGACGGTCACGTCGTTGAGTGCGTCAAACTTAAATTTATAATAATTCCTACAAGCTAGCAAGCGGCAAGTAGGGTCGAACCCAAGAGAGAGCAATTTAAGTCAAGAGTATATTTTTTATTCCACTAATAATTCCTAAAGGGGGGGTTTTTAATAATTGATTTAGTAACAAGTAACAAATAATACATAACTACCAACACACCAATTTAAGGAGTTGTTTGCAATATAAAATAATTGTTATCATGTTTAATTTATGTGAATTTATTTAGTTGTTCCCGCTAGAAACACAACAAAAATACATCCGCTAAGATAATATGTAAATAATTTTATATATCCTAGTCTTCAATTAACCGCTAAGTTCTCATGAAGATTGATAATAGCTTGAATAAATATCAAAATAGCTACACCGCTAGGCTACTAAAATGATATCAAACAAACATCATGCAAGACATGTTAATATAGTTCACCGCTAGGCTACTCTAAATAAACATTCAAGCCTGTATCAAGCACAAAGAATTGTAATAAAATTCACACAAAATAATCATGCAATAACACTCATCAATATATGTTAACAAACAACAACTCCCCAAATTGGGTGAGTTTAATTACATATAAGATTCATAACTACAACAATTAAGTAACAAGATGAGAATAGAGAATTGTCACTGAGTATGATGATGATCTTCTCTGCGTAATTCAGCAGCCCCGATGATGATCTCCTCTTCAAAATCCTGCAGCCACACCACACCACTTGGAGATATGATGATCTCCTTTGTGTGTAGAAAGTGGTGCTAAGGAAGATGAATGAGAGGTGTGTAAAAGTTGGTTGTATGTAGATTTGGTCTTCCTTTTTATAGCCTTCATTCCCCTGCATTACTGGGTCCTCGAATAGTGGAAGGATTTGGCCATAATTGGTCAAATTCGTTGAGTTCTTCGAAGCTCATAAATGCTGCCTCGAGCGTCTCAAAGCGCACGTCTCTTTCTTTTTCCAAGCGTACGTCTCTTACATTTCCTCAAGCGTACGCTTACGCTTGAGAAAAGCTCTCGGATCAATTTTGACACTCCAAGCGCACGTCTCTTGAGTTTTTCAAGCGCACGTCTCTTGAATTTATAATAAATCCTTAGACGTAAGCTTGGAAATTCCAGAGACGTAAGCTTGGACAATCCAAGCGCAGGCTCTTGCCTTTTTCCAAGCGCACGTGTCTTGAATTTATAATAAATCCTTAGACGTAAGCTTGGAAAATTCCAGGGACGTAAGCTTGGTGTCCAACGGCTACTTTTTGGGCAAGATTTTGTGCACTCTTGAGTTTCTTTCCTGAAATTTAAAGAATACCAAAAGTGACGCATTTGATACGAGAAAGAAATATAAAATAATGAGTTTAGATGATTTTTAACTCATATAATTGTGCGTTATCAAGATGTTCACGCCGTGTTCATCAAATTCATAGCTTTGCAGGCTGTATGTTTTGTGTGATTGTGGATAGTGCAACATTTGATCTCATTTTGGCGTCAAAGACTTATCTAAATAGCTTTGCAGGCGGTATGTTTTGTGTAATTGTGATTTGTGCTGAGCTGAGTTTTCTTCAAATAATACTTCTATCAATTTTTTTGGGGTCAACATATTTTCCAAGCAAGGGTCACGATGAATTGATCTTGCTTTGTCGTTTAGGAATTCTCCAAATAGCTTTGACACGCAAGTATGTTTTCTATATTAGAGGACTGCATTTAACTAGAGTTTCCTTCAAATAGCTTTTATTAAAATATTTTCGGAATCCATTCAAATGAATAAGGAGCCCTCTATATGTTTGAAAAAATCTCTACATGGCTGAGCACTTTTGTGAGCTGGTTTGTGGTCCAATGCCCTAGAGACACGCTTACTTTATTCGACCGACCCAAAAATAATAGAATTGAAATAAAAATTATTAAATTCAAGACATCTTTTTATTTTAGCACATGTTATAATTTTAGTGCCTACAATATAATTTACAAAATTGTAAAAATCAAAACCGTCAATTTCAGTTATCATAAAATTGGAATTGAAATATATCGAATAATAAATTTTAATATTTAAAAATTAGGTGACATATTTACTGATGTAGCGCAGGTGGGCAAGCAAGAAAGATAGGTGTGTCAACAACTCGATGCCAATAAAGTTGTCGGGATAGATAAATTAATAACTCGTTGATTCCGTAGAATACCGAGAAATTGAGAAGGAAGATTTGTTGATTTCAAAAGAAATACCAAAAACTTGACAGAAAATGGAAACTCCTAATTTTTTCATTCAATACCAAAAAGTTGTCTGAAAAAACAATAAAAATAAGTTTATATAGGAAACAACATGAAACCCTAAAATAAAAAAAATCCTAAATAAATTAAGTGGCGCAAAGCCGATTTAATTGAGCCGCATCATTCTCTCCAGTGCAGAAATGATTCGTCCTCGAATAAAAAATCGATAATTAGATGAATACCACCAACTTCAAATCATATCCCACGACGCATCCGATCGGCATGCGCCACATACTGTGCTAATGGAAGCAGAATCTCGAGTTTACTCAACACCAACATAATTCGCCATGCACGTCTAAAAAAAAGTAACATCGATCGACACCCTCATTGATAAAAAAGACCAAACTTTTCTGTTAAATGAGCTAGCAGACTGTGATGCTTTGTTGTGTAAATAATTTTTTTGACGAGTCATAGTAGTAGGTCGTAATAGTAGAACTAGGGGTGTCCATCGGGCCGGGCCGGGCCTCATCCTAAAATGTCAAGCCCGGGCCCTAAAACTCGGAAAATATTCGGGCTTTTAGAAAAATTCGGGCCGGGCTTCCCGAAAATTCGAAAGCCCACGGGCTTTGAAAAGCCCGTTGACTTAGGGCTTGACCGGGCGGGATCGGGCTTTTTACGGGCTTTTCAAAAAATAAATAAATAAAATTTTAATATTTATATCATTATAAAATATTTTTAATAATTCATTATATCACATAATTTTTTAATGACAAGATTTCGAGTTGAAAGTTATTTTAAAGTCATAATTGACACACCTAAAATATTGTTTACACATATCTGATATTTTACATTTAATTATATATTAAACATATGCCTTCATTTTATAGTATTTTGAAAAATAAAAAAATTGGCATATATTAGAATTAATATTTCAAACTTAATTTTTATTATAGTCATATCTTTCATTTAAATTAAAACTAGACTTGATATTTAATATACATATATTATTGTATGTTGTCGTACTCAAAATCAAACAATATATATTTCAAATTATACGAATTTGACACTAATATTTATAAATCGTATAATTTTGTGCATGTTTTTTTTTTGGGCTTTTGTTCGGGCCGGGCTTTTGGGCCGAGCGGGCTTGAAAGGACAAGCCCGAGCCTGGCCCTAAGTCATCGGGCTCGGGCCACCATCGGGCCGACTAGCGGGCCGGGCCGGGCTTTTACCGGGCCGGGCCACCGGCCTTTTACCGGGTTTTCGGGCATTACTGATATTATCTGTCACATGCTCTTCAACATCCTCCTCAGCTTCACCATAATCATCATAAATATGTTCATGAATATTAAAAATCTTATCAACCTCATTATTGTAAGTACCGTAAATAGGGGTACCTAAACTCAGAACAACATAAACTTTGTCATCACCATAATCATCATATATGAGTTCTCCAAAATAAGAAGCAATATCGTTCTCATCATCATTATACTCATCAAATATGGGTTCTCCGAAATTAGAAATAAGATCACTATCATCATCATAGTAGTCATCATCATGTTCCCCAAAGAGGTCATCCAACTGTTGTTGCGCATATCTTATTTGTCTCCGCAAATCAACAACATCGCTCCACCATTTAAAGCCTTAGGGTACTAGACGGGCAGGGTAACCCTAGGGTAAGAAAGGGTATACCCTAATTTAAATGAATTGATTTTATTTTCATTTACATAAAAATAATTTATATAAAATAAATTTATACTTTTGCTAGTTCAAATGCTGTTTAATAACTCACATTATGTGCATATCGTCCTCGATTAGTGTCTTAAAGTAAAATATATTGGGTAAACTTATGTATGTTTCGGATGGGTACAATCGGGTATGAACGGACAGGGTTCGGGGGTAGGGTAGGGTATCAATTATACTACCCATACCCTACCCATGGGTGACCGAGCAGGGTCAACTTCGGGCAAGAGTCGGGTAGAGTAGGGTATAGGGTCGGGTCATAATAGGATAACCCTACGGGTAAAATTATATTAGTGTAAGTTGGAGAGGCCTACTAACTTAATTAAGTTTGAAAGCCTATTTAACTGGGCCGTATCATTTACTCTTATGTGATTAAAAATGTATGTTTAATTAATATTTAGTAACCATCGGAATGAAATCAACGATTGAATGCGATTAATATTTAGTAAATTGTCTATTATAATGGGAGGTGATTTTTGCTTACAAGGACGTCTCATACAATTGCCTTGCAAGCTTCTTATTTGCACTTCCTATCTTCCACGCTCTTTAAATTTGGAGAATTAACATTGATCCTAACGAAGTTGTTAATCCGTCTCATCTCGACCAGCCATGCTCTTTTGATTACCAGCAACCCATATTCGAGCTGCACACTAGCTCTCAAAATATTTCGAACACTGGATCTACACTTTTCTAGTCTATAAGCGGCCGATCTCTGATCTTTACACTAAGCCCAAAGTTCTTCAATCTATTTGTGATTAAGTAATGTCCTTTCCAAATGTGGTCATGTTGAGTCTCAAACCGGATTTCTATAAGCTATCTTGAATTTTTCATCTTATTGTTATACTGTTTACACCCTGTCATGTACAAATTAAGAGAGCAGACACAAATCCCAATTAGTAAGCGTTCGAATAGCATAATTTTTGAAACGTGTCTATTTAAGCGCTATATTCCGCTCCTGATGTGTGATCAGTCGATAAATATGTCATCAGGACAAAGTTACAATCACATATTTTTGACACGGGATAGCCTCAAAGCCTTGTTCCTTTTACTTTCTTATTGAAATAATGTATAATAACGAGTTCTGAAAATTAGAAAATACCTTTTTATAATGGAAACAGTCAGATATATTAATTATCAGTTTTCTAAAAATTAAATTACATAAATAAATTAATAATAACCCGCCAATATCCGATACATTTGCTACACATTAGTAAATTGTCTATTATAATAGGAGGGGATGCAATAATAATGGCCAGCCATTGAATCAGTTTTGAGATGAGGATAAACGAAATATGGGAGCAAAATAAGGCAGATGTGCCACATCATTTACCTGATCCATTAAATAAAATTGTTCCGCAGATTTTGGAAGCCTATTTCAATGGTTGAAAAACCAATTCAGAAATATTTCTGCCAAAGGGTTTTCAACAGAAAAATCTCTGCCTAATAGGTTTTAAACTTTGTTCATTTTTTCCTACTCGGTACTCTCAGCTTACACATCTATTAAAATGATGGATCGAGAATCTGTCAGAACTATCGTCGGGATCATAGGTTCGTTCATATGATACATTTCGTTATGCGTGATAATCGTTTATGGAAATTCTATGTTAAATTCATTGGAACTAACAGAAGCTCGGTCTGGTATGTTGCAGGAAATGTCATTTCCTTTGGGTTATTTGCGTCCCCAATGTAATCGATCATCTTATAATTGTTCATCTCTTTTATAAGATGGAGTGGGACTGACTTTTGATTTTGTTGAATGCAGCCCAACATTTATAAAAATCATTAAACACAAATCGGTGCAACAGTTCAAACCAGACCCGTACCTAGCCACGGTGCTTAACTGTGCAATGTGGGTCTTCTACGGCATGCCCTTTGTCCATCCAGACAGTCTTCTAGTCATAACAATCAATGGCATAGGCTTGGCTATGGAACTCATTTATGTCACAATCTTCTTCACATACTCTAATTGGAGCAAAAGAGTGTGTGCTTCTCACAATTTATTAAAATGCTTTTTATGAATCATTTGAACTGTGACCGTGAATTGATGTTATTATGTTGTTGGATCATGGCAGAGGAAGATAATTATGATCCTTCTCATCGAGTTGGCCTTCTTTGTTGTTCTAGTAGTTATCACCTTGAAATTTGTCCATGGAACGAAAGACAGGTCCATGGTCATTGGATTGGTGTGCATTGTTTTCAACATTCTTATGTATGCGTCCCCTCTTACAGTCATGGTATGCGATTGTTCCTGCCTATCCCCAGCTATTGAAAATGCATAAAAAATAATTCTGAATTTTCTTTTTCTAACTTTCAGAAAAAAGTTATAAAGGCAAAGAGTGTTAAATACATGCCATTCCTATTGTCAATAGCAAACTTATTAAATGGAACAGTTTGGGTAATTTATGCATCTCTCAAATTTGACCCTTATATTTTGGTAAGCCCTCCTATAACATCAAACGCGTAGCGTAAATGCGTAGTGATCCGACAATCCTTGACTCATCTATTGTATGGCAGGTTCCAAACGGGTTGGGATGTATTTCAGGTATAGTTCAGTTGGTATTGTATGCCATGTATTACAGAAGTACCAATTGGGATGATGAGCCAGAAGAACCGGGTGCAGCTAAAGAACGAGAAGTGCAGCTAGCCTCTACCATGCCGCCATTCTGACTGTATGTATACCATCTAGTGGTTTTGCTAACATGAAAGAATTTTAAAGATCCTCGAGCTATTTTGAGTAGTCTACCATCAGAAATTTGCGCACCATTTTTTTTAAATGCAAGTTATGTCTCATTGTTTCAGATAGCTGTACTTAGTGTAAAATTCCTTGGCGATAAATTATGAACATAAATTTATTTCACATAAAGATGAGGTTGCTTAAGTGTCTGTTTTCTTCGCTGAGCTACGCCATTCTACTTAGGAGTTTCTCTCATTGTTTTCTCCATGTAAAATCTCTTAATAGCACAATAATATGTGAACCCCATCAGTTCATCTCACCATTATTATCTAACCTTAGACATTTCACCTTTAAAGAATAAACTCATATCTTTCTTTTGGAGTCATCTATAAATAGTATGTAATCCACCTTGTGACGCTACTGATGTTGAACCCTGTAAGTTAGAATGCACCAACTCCAATTTCTGCTTTCTCAAGGCTCTACCTCCTTTTGAGAAAGTGACTTGCTTCTACTTCCCAAATATGCAATCTTCACAAACTACGATTTCACCGGGCGAAGACCTTGTAAAAGATATTTGGTAAGGCACTTTCTTGCTCTTTTCACTCGTGTGACATTGACAATAATGCCACAAATCAGCACTACACTCATACTTGGCTGAGAATTACCACTCGGCCAAGTGAGTTCTTCATTCGCCCGAGTGGACTTCGTTTCACTTGATTTTTCATCTTTAAACCCGAAAACTTTCCATATGAGCCAATATTCATCATCATTTGATTATTCCTGAAATGCATGATAACAAATCATTAAAACAAGATGTAAAATATACGAATATTCAATGGAAACGAAACTGAAATTGACAGCTTGATAAACAGTCTTGTTTGTGTTCTGTTCTAGGGGTTAGTCGAGTACTGTTAAAACAAGAACTTGAACAGAAAATAAATGAGACACAAGTTTTGTAACCCAGTTCAGCTCAATATGAGCCTAATCAGGGGGCTTCTCCTCCAAGCCCAGTGGAAAACACTTCACTATATTCAGAACAGAGTACAGAATTATATGTTTAACAGACTCCTTCCTCTGCAACACCACTGCATCTTTTTCTAACTGAAATGTAATGATAGACTTCTACTCTCTACCACCCAGAGATGCCACCTCCAGTATCCACTCCAATCAGCTCTTCAATTCTGATTGTTCCTGAGACAGTGTTTATCTTTCCGTTTAGCGTCTCCCTCTCGAACAGACTTTAAGCATCATTGTAGATATGCTTCTTTGAGTTCACCTTCTTTGTGAGAATGAAGCTACCTTCTTCTACTGGGTTTTTCCACCCTTTTCTTTGATTCTTTGTATTTTTCTTTTTCTTTATGTTAGTCACCTTCTCTACTCCATGCTCTCCCCTTTTTAAATTGTTCGTGATTTAATTGTCATGTTAATGAGTTTTAATGTCCTCATTATGTGATCATTTGTCATGTTAATGAGTTTTAATGTCCTCATCATGTGACCATTTGAATTTCTATAACAGTCCTTCTTTACTCTCGTCATTCATTCTTCAGATAATGATGATTGCATTAACTTGAGGCATGATTTCAAGAAATCCTTTAATAGCCTTCTTTGACTTCTGACTTGTAGCCTTTTTTAACTTCTGACTTGCTTCTGCTTCAGGTCTTGTATTGTCTTGTCTTGAAGTAGGTTGATTTGTTACCTGTTTTTTGTTTTGCCATAAGATATTTTGTCACATGTACTATCTTGAGTACTAACAATCTTCCCCTTGACAAAATTTTTGGCAAAATCCTGTGCTTAGCATACTCCCTCTATTTGCCATAAACTTTGGCAAGAGTCTTAACATGAAAAGTCTATGAAGAAAGTCTGAGGCGACATGTTTGAGCAAGACGGCCTTCAAGCTCCTTTTTTTATACTGATTGCACTAAGGTTGTCGCAGTATAGGGTTAGCTCCCCCTGAGTTAGAGCATACTCTTTTCAAGAATATTTGAAACAAGATGATTCTTCTGAATTTTGGTTGATGGATTATGACCAATGGTATTTTCTGAGTCATTATTTTCATCCTCTCTTTCTCCTCTTTCTCCTCTTTCTGTCTCTGTCGGAGGTTCTTTTTCATCTGTCTGACTATTATGTGGAACAGAATGTTCATTTGCCAAGAATATTCCTTCCATACTTTGCGCATCTATTTTTTGCTTGTACCACCTGTCATCATTACCATATTTGGTTAGTGAATGATTAAATGATTTCCTATACCTATTCCTCGGAGGTTGGTTGTATCGATTTGATTTCATTCCTACATCATGTTTGACATGTAGCAAGCCTGTTTTGTCAACAGTCCTTGTCCAACGATACTTTGTTCGAAACAGCATGCAACCAGTCTGACTATGGCCTCTCAAATTACAGTAAGCACACTTCCTCATAGATGCTCCTTGTAGAGTTTCCTTCATAACTTCTTCCTGATCAACCAGCTTTGGTAACTCGTTTATAAAAGCAATTCTGGTTGTCTTAGGAACTCTTCCATTGAGTGGTTTTGCTTCACACCCGATACCCTCACGTCCGCTGATCTTCTGAGCTGCAATGATTTCGTCAAGACGATTTGTGCCAGTGTTCATCATTCCAAGATACTTGTTCAAACGGGTTAACTCTGTTTTAGCTGTTTGCAGTTCAGCTGTGGTATCTTTAAAATGCAACAACAGTTTATTGTACTTGAGTTGTATGGTGTTCTTTTCTTCTTTTAGTCGTAAGTTTTTCACCATAACATCTTCCCACTTTGCGTACATTTCTTTACATTTTTCAACCACATCTTGCTCAGTTGGTTCAGTATCACTATTTGACTCGCTTGAACAGAGTCCCTTTATTTCGACAAGTTCAGTTGTTAGTGCTATTCCTCTAATCGGTTCTTCCTCACCCTTAGATTCTTCACATTCTGAGTCACTTAGGCTTACCACATACACTTCTTTCTGTTTCCGAAGATATGTTGGACATTTCCGTTGTATATGTCCATATCCCTCACAATAATGACATTGAATACCTTTACTCTTCTGATCATCTAATGCATTTTCGGGTTCATTTTCTCTATAGTTCTTTCTTTTACTATATCGTGCTTCAGATGACCCTTCTCTTGGTCTAGGTTTCCTGCCCTTCATCTTTCTCATGAACTTGGTGAAGTTTCTGGCGAGTTCTGCTATCTGTTCATCATCACTGTCATCAGACCCTTGTTCAAGTTTTTCACTCTTAAATGCCACTGTCTTACCTTTCATTTCTGGTGTCTCTCACTGCATGTCATACTCATATGATCTGAGTTTTCCCATTAATTCATCTAGTGGAAGTGTCTTTAAGTCTCGATTTTCAGCTATGAAATCTTGTGCATGGCAAACTTTTGTGGAAGAGCTCCCAAGGCTTTCTTGACCAGCTTCTCATTAGTGAATGGTTCTCCTAGAGCATGAGCCTGATTGACAATGTCCATTAGCCTGTGATTGAATTCAGTCACTGTCTCTTCAGTTCCCATTTTTAAATTTTCGAATTGTGATGTTAGAATATGAACTCTTGCTTCCTTCACCTTATCTGTCCCTTCAAACGTCGTCTGCAGTATATCCCAAGCTTCTTTAGCTGTCTCTCATTGAGAAATCAGAGTGTATATTTCTGGTTCGACAGCCCCAAAAATGGCATGTAATGCTCTTGCATTTAAAGAACTGGCAGCATCTATCCGCCTTCCTTCGTCTTTTGGTGAAGCTACACCTTCAGCAGTCACTATAGGGGGTGTCCATTTAACTACAACATTCCTCCAGGCTCTTTCATCTATAGAATTTATGTAGGCTCTCATACGACTCTTTCAATATGCATAGTTAGATCCATCCAGCACAGGGGGTCGAACGTGAGCTTCTCTTATAAACATTTTAGATCAATGCTGTCAGACCAAGGATCTTTTCTGCTTTGTGTGTCAAGCTCCTGCTCTAATACCAATTGAAATTGACAGCTTGATAAACAGTCTTGTTTGTGTTCTGTTCTAGGGGTTAGTCGAGTCCTGTTAAAACAAGAACTTGAACAGAAAATAAATGAGACACAAGTTTTGTAACCCAGTTCAGCTCAATATGAACCTAATCAGGGGGCTTCTCCTCCAAGCCCAGTGGAAAACACTTCAATATGTTCAGAACAGAGTACATAATTATATGTTTAACAGACTCCTTCCTCTGCAACACCACTGCATCTTGTTCTAACTGAAACGTAATGATAGACTTCTACTCTCTACCACCCAGAGATGCCACCTCCAGTATCCACTCCAATCAGCTCTTCAGTTCTGATTGTTCCTGAGACAGTGTTTATCTTTCCGTTCAGCGTCTCCCTTTCGAACAGACTTTAAGCATCATTTTAGATATGCTTCTTTGAGTTCACCTTTTTTGTGAGAATGAAGCTACCTTCTTCTACTGGGTTTTTCCACCCTTTTCTTTGATTCTTTGTATTTTTCTTTTTCTTTATGTTAGTCACCTTTTCTACTCCATGCTCTCTCCTTTTTAAATTGTTCGTGATTTAATTGTCATGTTAATGAGTTTTAATGTCCTCATTATGTGATCATTTGTCATGTTAATGAGTTTTAATGTCCTCATCATGTGACCATTTGAATTTCTATAACAGTCCTTCTTTACTCTCGTCATTCATTCTTCAGATAATGATGATTGCATTAACTTGAGGCATGATTTCAGGAAATCCTTTAATAGTCTTCTTTGACTTCTGACTTGTAGCCTTCTTTAACTTCTGACTTGCTTCTGCTTCAGGTCTTGTATTGTCTTGTCTTGACAGTAGGTTGATTTGTTACCTGTTTTTTGTTTTGCCAAAAGATATTTTGTCACATGTACTATCTTGAGTACTAACAGAAACAAAGGTTATTTAGATTCTAGAATGTACTCATCAAGATCCACCCGAGTTCGGAAGGTATCTGGAGGATCAGCTAGGTGACCTCCTCATCCATCAGAATGATCAAGTGTTTCAAAGTACTATTGCTGAGTTGCTGCCTTGGAGAGTGATTTGTGTTTGGAAGCCACGTAACTCTCCAGGACCTGGGCGGGGTGGGCCTTTATGGGGCTCGGCGTACCTGAGAGATAACTGGATTAACACAAACTTACCAAGGGATAAATTTGAAGGAAATTTACTACAATGGCGTGACCTGCCTCCGGTTACGGCAAGAAACTTTTTCTATAGGATAGAGCATACACTCACGCCGAATACCGATCAAAACATTCTCGTGTTGGACGTTGAGAGAATTTCTGAAGTGATGAGAGGATTTGCTAGGATTTTCATAAGTAGGTGTTTTGATGACGACAATGGTCATAAGCTGCAAATATTCTCCACGGATTTCATCCAGGATGATTTCGTGGACGCTTGTGTTGGGTTGATTTATGCAAGAATTCAAGGTACGGCTTGACGATTAAAACTTGAATTGTAAGTTCCGCAAATAGGGACATATCATGGTACCCTTCAGAAATAGCTTCCTGCAGAACCTCCTGTGTTTTTGAAGAGGTAAAATATGCCCTTTCTCCTTCCCTTCAATTTTTCAACACATTGGTTTTGAACTTCAACTCGAGAGATAGAGGAGACGAAGAGCGCCGGGCTGATCAAAGGAGGCTCGATAGAGAACGCATTAGTCTGCAGGTAAGTCCTAACTCCTTACTCCCTCCTGGTCCTATGTTATCAAGTTGAGTGTTCCGGGTTCTCAGCATTAAAACATATTGTGTCAGCAGCGCAACTAAAGGCTGGTTAAACTCGCCCTTGCGCTTCAGTGATGAGCCATGTCGACACAAGCTCTTAGACCTTATCGGTGATCTGTCCCTATTTGCGGCGCATGGCAACCAAGGACTTCCTATTGCCCATATAGTTGCATATAAGGCATGTCTACCATTTCCTCTTCCTTTTCATTTACATATTTGTATTTACTACAGCCTGTTATCAAAGCTTCAACTTACCATTGCAGGCTGGACATGCACTGCATACCGATTTTGTCCGCAGATTATCACAAGTCACATGACTATTGTAGAGTTGCATATGCTTCGAAGCGTTCAACATTCATTGCAGCATCTGATGATGGATTAGGATTAGAGTAGAAGACAAAGGGTATCCTGTTCAGCGTACAGTTCATCCTAGACTCCACAGGCTAAACAGCAATGTTAGAAAGGCATATAATTAAGAAAGACACAATTGTGATGTATGATGTCCACAGGCATATCTATCTGCGGATGCTCGGGTGCACCCTCCCATTTTGGTGCACCCGTGGATTCGAATCGTGATCGTTAGATGAGATATTGTCACGTGACACACTTGCACACATCCCACTTGCACATTTAGTGTGCAACGTGATCCAACAGTCAAGATTCAAATCTACGGGTGCACCTTAGCATGTTGTATAACTATCAGAACATGTCCCTTCCACTGTCCAAAATCTGTACTTTGGTTTCTACTGATTTCTAGCACACTCTCAGCGGCAATGTTGTAATGGGATTCAAAATAAATAAAGCTAAAATTTGCTAAGAATTCTTCTGGATATTATTAATCTTTTTTAGCAGATTGACATCCTTCTGTGATTGCGTTTTGTTGTTGTCGTTACTCTCTATTTTTATTTTGACAATAAATTCTTTCAGGGTCAAAAATCCAGTCTAACCTTGAAAATATGTTTCTTTCCGAGAAAACCTTGGCAGTTCTCAATGTTTGAGACTATTGTGGAGTCATGGCAATTTTTAAAGAACGATAGGTGAAATGTTCCAATCATGGACATGAGCTGGGAATTATTTTATGATATCGATTGTTTAAAGAATGCTTAATGATTGTTTCAGAATAATGGATGAAGAAACATGTAACAAAAAGTCAATAAAACTAGTGGGTTCACAACATTAAGAATATAGGGTCAAATTGGGTGCACCCCTTTCATTTGGTGCACCCGTGCATTGAGATCTTGATCGTTGGATGAACTCATCTAACGATTGAGATCTTGTCAACGCACATGTCATTGCAAATCCACTTGCACATCCGGATGCACACGTGGCAAGATCTTATCCTTTGAATGAATTCATCAACGATCACGATTCGGATGCACGATTGCAACATTTTGGATTGGATGCATCTGATCAGCTACCTACTAAATTATGTCCCTTTCCTTGGACCAAATGTTGAATAGTTTCAATAACGTTTTTCGGTTATAGTTATAGTGACACCTAACTCAAGAAATGGTAATAATCCATTTTAAAAATTAGTGATGTGAGACAGTTTAAGATTTTGATCCAGAGCCCAGTTTTAAAAATAATGTAAAACAAAACATGCATTTTTATTATCACTTTTTTTTCTTCCTCAATGTCGGTCTACTTTCATTTTAAATGTCCCATTTTGTTTGTTCGCTTTTTATAATCTCTTTCAATTTATGCATCATATTTTACTTTTTCACTTCTATATTTTACTTTATTTGTTTCGACCACAATTTATTATTACTAGTTATGATGTGCTCATAAGTGCATTATATGATATCATTTTTTTAATTAATTTGTAGGAAATATATTACTATAATTTTATATTGTTGATATTATTATTAATTTAATATTATTGTTGATATAGTATCTAGTGTAAGGTTCTAGGAGGACATATACCTTTTAGTAGGACGGAAGGACATGATCTCAACCGTTGATTTTTATCAATCCAACGGTTGATATTGGTAACCGTCAATCACCAACCGCCCGTGTTTTTTGCAAATCCAACCGCCAATTAATTAAAAACCAACTTTTATCTTAACTATCAAATTAATCAAATCAACGGTCAAGATTACGTCCTTATGTCTCACAAAATTTACATGTCTCTCTAGTACCCAACTCATAGTATCTATACTATTAAGAATCAGAGATTAGATTTTAACGGTTTTTGAGTGTCGCCAAAATTTCTTCCTTTTTTACTCTTCCACTTAAAATCTCAATTGGCTATCCAAAATAACTGTCTTGAGATTTAGCAAATAAGATTTATCATCAAATTCATTCAAAAAAAAACTGTTAAACTTTTGTATAAAAAAAGATTGTGCAATAATAACTAGTTTTATATTGTAGAGTGATAAAAGTGTAACTAGAAATGTGACTTTATTTGGTAACATAATTTTTTGAATTTGTATTTAAAAAATGAGATAAGATTTGTTGAATTTAATGTTAAAGGGTAAATTTGGAAATGCAAAATGTAATTACAAAAATAACTAATTTATACATGCTCCCCAGTTATATATACGAAGATACTTTTTGCGCAGTTGTCCATAAATAAAATACTTAATGCCTTTAGTGTAACAATGCAGTTTTGGATCACCGTAAAAGACAACTAATCAAGTGGATGTCTCTAACACCAAACCTCTCCTTCCTTCATATCCCCAGACAAGTTTCATTCACATTCAATCAAGCTTCTCAACATCTTCTTAGTCTCTTCCATTACATCTTTCAAAATGGGTAACGTTATAACCAAAATCGTAGAGCCAATTACTGAGCCATTGCTACGCGTAGCCTATATTGAGGCTGATCATCAAGTGGCAGCTCTCAATATTCTTCTTAGAGAACACGGCCAAGCTTTTCCTGGCTCAATCTACCATCCACCAAACAGAACAAACTGGATGGGTGGCCTGAACCCGGGGAGGCTCCGCATTAACCAAATAGTGTGGCCAGGAACACACAACTCTGCAACCAATGGAATCGGCATTCCAGTCCTCACTATGGCAAGTGGGCAGTGCCAAAACATCTCCATATATGATCAACTAGCGCAAGGCACGAGAGTGCTCGATATTCGAGTCAACGAGGGGCGAAACGTGTGTCACGGGGGCTTGGTGAATTATGGTGTAGATGTCGTGATAAATGAAGTTAAGAGGTTCTTAAGTGAGACCATGTCGGAAATTATCATTCTTGAAGTCAGGACCGAGGACCGAGTTTGGCCAGTCCGATCCACCCAAGTTTGGAAAGTACTTAGAGGATCAGCTAGGTGAGCTCCTCATTCACCAGGACGATGAAGTGTTTCAAAGTACTATTGCTGAGTTGCTGCCTAAGAGAGTGATTTGTTTTTGGAAGCCACGTAATTCTCCGGAGCCTGTGCAAGGTGGGTGTTTATGGGGCTCAGCGAACTTGAGAGATCACTGGATTGACACAAACTTGCCAAGAGATAAATTTGAGGAAAATTTACGGCACTTGCGTGACCAGCCTCCGGTTTCGACGAGGAACTTTTTCTACAAGACGGAAAATACTCTAACGCCAAACATTAGAAATCCCCTAGCGGTAGACGTCGAGAGACTTTCTGAGCGAATACGAGGATTTGCTAGGTACTTCATAAGTAGATGTTTTCGAGAAGGGTGTGGTGATAAGCTGCAAATATTCTCAACAGATTACATCCAGGACGATTTTGTGGACGCTTGTGTTGGGATGACTTATGCAAGAGTCCAAGGTGAGGCTTGACGATTATAACTTGATCAGCTGGAGATGCCTTTGCCCTGACCAACCTCTCGAATTAATTGTGTGAGCTTATTTATTATCAAGTTTCAAGTGCTTTTCTTGTATGAAAGCATGTGATAATTGTGTTAACATGCTTCTATTTGTGTCTGGCAATAGTTGTGTAAAGAAAAAATTGAAAGTCTACCCGGAAAGTATGGTTCTTTCCGAGAAAACCCATGGCAGTTTTTTATTTTTAACGTTTGAGAGTTAACGAACAATTGATGAAATGTTCTTGTAGAATTCATGTATTGCGTAACCTTCCTTGTACTTTCATTTATTTACTAACAGGTTCTTTAAGTTTTACATGGTTACACTTTGTTGGGTATCACATATGAGTGCAATTAGGTTTGAGAGACTGAGCTGGGCACGGCTGCAAATGTCGCTGTGCTGAGTTCGGTCGGTTGTCTTCATAGTTCTAATAATGTTCGTGATCTGGGAATTTGTGTTATGTCATTGGTTGATT
This sequence comes from Sedum album, assembly GCA_006409495.1. Classification (NCBI taxonomy): domain Eukaryota; kingdom Viridiplantae; phylum Streptophyta; class Magnoliopsida; order Saxifragales; family Crassulaceae; genus Sedum; species Sedum album. The sequence continues at coordinate 6,929 of QZGG01001042.1, read as the reverse complement.
AAAGAATGCTTAATAACCTTTTGTCAACCGTTGTTCCCAAATAATGGACAAAGAACATGTAACACAAAGTCAACAAATCTGACAGGCTCACAACAATAAAAATTCCAAAACATGTCCATTTCCCATGTCCCAAACATCTCCTTAAATTTTCAAGAAAGTTTCATTCACATTCATCAAGTTTCAATTTCTTCTTGGGCTCCTCCGTTTGATCAAAACATAGATCTTTCAAAATGTTCACAACTCCGTGACCAATGGAATCGGCACTACGCTCATCACTGTAGCCATTGGTCCGTTTGATCAAAACATAGATCTTTCAAAAATTCCAATGTTCACATAGATCTTTCCTCTAAAATTTTCTGTCCATCCTCCAAACTTTCCATGATCCAAACGGGTACTAACAAATATAATAGTAAATAGTAATGGCATCCTGGTTCTGCATCCGTAGTAACCGGGGGAAGATTTTGATGAATTCTTAACCTTAAAAATTCAATAAAAACTAAAGAAAGCAGCAAAAACACCCATACATTACCACATTCTCAGGCTACGACAGCTCAAAAGCAAATGCTTGATTTCAGAGATAAAACTACACATGTACAATTCGTTTTCCAATTAGTATATTATTCTAATTTCATTTACTCGACATACATGACCTTCCAAACTTCTTATTCGTAACATGCTGCAAGGTTGATTGGTCATGGGTATAGCCTCGCCAACAAAATCATTAAAGAAAATCAAATCATGACAAATATCCCTTACAGATAATTTGATTCTCATGGGCATGTGAAGGCAACAACCAATAATAGATGAAGGTAGAAACATTGATTATCTCGAGCAATTTCAGATATTTTTAATTTGCTTCCAATTAATATTTTTCAGATATAATTTGGCACATAGTCAATAAAGATATATATTTCTAAGATAAATCAATAATAATTTATAATTGTTTCAATAGCATGTTTTTTCCCCCTAAGATATCAAGAAAATGGACTAGTGATGATTATGTCCATTAATGTAACAAACAGAAGTTTAGCAGTACAGTGCCAAACCCTTACCTCTTGTCTCAATGTTGCTCGAAAAGCTTGTGCTGCCACAAAATTTTAGGATGCGGGTAACACCCTTGAAAAGGATCAGTCATTCATGATTTACCTATTAAAATGTTATCAAGAATAAGTCACTCATGAAGTTTCTGTACTAAATTATGCTTTCTTTTTTGATGAAAGAGCTCACAAACAAAAGCAACAAGCCAAACCAAAACAGAGCAGTGCGAACATTCTCACAAACACAAATATAAATCAAAGAAGAGTGGAACTATCAGGCTGCCAGAGGAATTGGAAAACCTTTCTTTTCTATCAGAAGAACTCAGATTTCATGCAAGTGCAGTACCTGATCCGATCGCTGATTACGACCTCTATGTATATGTTATGTTTTGTTATCACTGGGTCCAATGCCTACAGAGTCACAGCCCAAGTGGATAAACATTCAGTCCAGGGCTATGTGGCATCGAATCTTTGTCCCCGACCAGTTCAAAGTGGTACCGAAGGCTAAACTAGTTAGTCCCAAGCTATGTATGAATCACCACAGGCATGGAGTAACTTACGAGAACAACACATTTACTACTCAATACTACTGTAAGGGACAGACGACCTTTCCGCATCTGCTAAGCATAAAATGTGATGAGATGGTAGACTGATTCAAATACATAAACTTGTATGATGATTATGTTTGAATTGCCAAACATGTACTCTCGCCCCTTTTTCTGCATCAGAAATGAAAGGGCTTGAATCTTGATCAGACCATGCCAACAAAATTACACAGTAATTGCTTACAATATTGCACAATCAAAAAAAATTATGTCTGCTATTTCATCATACTTTTTTTTATAAAAAGTTCTGAATTTGAAGATCAATGACACTGATGCTATTGCGGGATGGAATATTCTGAAAAACTAATATTCTCTTTTGACAGCTGGTATAATACTCCGTATATATTAAGGATTCCTGATCCTACTGATTAAACCTTAACAATTGTTTATAAATTACTATTACTGTATATCTTATGCAAGGAGCAATTAACACTGGTGTCTTATCTTCTAGCTAGACTTCCAATATTGACCATGTTAAAAGACCCCCAAGTCCCAACCAAATCCAGATAGAGAACAAAGTTTTTTTGTTGTTGTTTGAAGATCCTATTTCAACAAATAAAGATGTCCAAAATTTGTTTTGGCAAAACAATAATGTAATCCAGGCTCAGGAGAGGGGATCCGCAAGCGTACCTAATTGGCTGGACTCCGGCGGAATACCCACCACAACCATATAACCACTGGCAACTTGGATACTGGATAAATACTCAGTTCTGGTTCCTACACTCATCATCAAAGAAAAAAGCATAGTAAAAGTCAGCAGCAGCTTCATTAGTACTCCATTTCACAAAGAATAAAAGTCATGCAATATGCACCAACAAACGATTTCTTCTAGAAGTAAAGAATCATCCAGAAAATATATAACAAGTTGCAAAATAAAATAATGAGGGAAAAGCAGGGGTCGGTCAAAAGAGATGATAGGAATATCAAAAAGTGTAGATGGACACAGAAGGCCAAACCCCGAGGAGGATTTTCATGTTCTTCAGGCACGAGGCACGTACAGGCAGAGCAGGCAGGAGCCTTGTTGCAATTAAGACTGCTCGTTCTTCCTTCAGCTAAGGACAAAACAAAAATAACTTTCGGTTATTAGAAAAATTAAACATCAAGCTTGAAGAGCAAGCGAGCAGCCTCTGTTTCTATTCAATCAATATCATCACACGCACATCAAATGACACTGGTCTTATTTCTCATTCCTTTAAATACCTCCCATTTCTCCTCCTCGATTAAATTCAATTCTTTCATTCAACCCTGCCACAACCGCTTGAAATGTGCCACAGATCAATTCTTTTCATCCCAACCATTGCAAAGACATATTTCAAAGTACTTAAACACGTTTCAAGCTACCGAACCCAAAGACGCATTTCAAAGTACATTCCAAAACTCATAACGAATATAGGAAGCCTTTTGCGTAAAGACCACCGAGTAGATTCTGGTGCACAGCCACACCGGTATTAGTTTGAGTACACCTTTTGCTTCTTCTACTTGTGTCACGGTGCAAAGCTTCCATGGATTCTGCTTTTGGCCACTGACTTCCTCCTCGGTCATTGTGGCCGCCTTATCTAAAAACCTGATCGTCATACCACAAGTCACAACATTAGCATAGCTAACAAAAAAACTCGACGGAGTAGGTTTTAGTATATTTCAGGATTCAGTAAGCTACTACATACCTAAACTCATCACGGTGAAGAATCTTTTGAGCATCTTTGAGGCAGACTCAGTTCCTAATCTCATACAAGTTCTCACCTCGAGCAGGGGCTAAATGCCACTTACGAAACGAAGCGACAAACACATGTACAACCCTTGGAATAGGATTGTCACAAGGCTTTGCCCAGCGATATTCATGGGTGCCCATCAAGTAATAAACCAAACCAACAATGGCAGCTCCAGTAGATACAACAAACCCCAACACCCACTTGCCAGAATCCTCATAGTAAACAAGAACAGGGCTTGAAAACAGCGAACCGGACACTCAGCGCAAAGTGAAAGTAACCAAAAAAAGGCATTTGGAATCCCTAGATTTCTGATCAGCGTCGTCAAACTGGTTCGCCCCAAATGTGGCTAGAGTTGGCTGATGGCCACCATAACCAAATACAACTAGGTATATAGCTAAGTAGAACGAAGCAACCCCTACAGAAGATAATGGTGTGCGAACTATGTCCAGATCCCCACAGGTAGGATAGGGTAGAAAGATTCATGACGAGAGTGCCACCAAACCCAAACCCTGTAAACATCACAAACCAAAAATTCTTAATGAAAATCAATCAATGTAAACACAACTCAGACATAATGGCATAACATAAGTAATAAAGGTATGAACTTTGAAATGCATACCACGATGAGAATGAGCTGAAAGACACCACATGTCAAGAAGCGACCCCAGTATGAATCACTCAAGAAAGCTCCAATCAACAAGCATATATAAACAGTTCCAGTCCACTTGCTGACCTTGTTGGCAGCATCAGCAATACTCTGGCCTAAAGCTCAAGTATAAAACAGCACTAGATTGACTCCAACACCAAAGAAAGACAAGGTAGCCAGCCCTTGGTTTGCTGCACTCATTCCTCGCTCCCTGAGCTCTCGGCTTCTCCATCACAATCAACCAATGCTACCCAGGAAATATATGCGCCATTTCAGCAGGTGTCCCGTTACTCCCAGACGAGTTCAACGGCGAGTAATTCGATCCAGACTTGTTCCCCCGGCATCTAAACTGATTAAACCTGATCAGCGCCGGAGCAATCCCACGTGCATAGCCAGTTACACACGATTTTGGGTTTGAGAATCTGGAAAGCGGAGATCGTGACGATGATGAGGATAAAGATGAGATGCCGTGATTCAAAAATGATGCGCTGATCGAGGTCAGAGTAGATCGTCGTTACGTCGTCAGACTCAGACCTCTCACCGATGAATCCCACCACCACTATGGCTTCTTGCTGCTGAAGAACATCCGCTAGCGGCGTGGCCAGCCCTAATCTGCTCTTATTAATGCGTGAAAAACCTCAATCAGATCCAATATCTTTTTAATATTTAAGATTTGACCCAATAATCTGTGTCGGCCAGATCCAGTAATTCAACTACCCACTCCAAATAGTTTTGACTGTTGAGTTAAAATATCGCAATAAAATTTGATTTAGTAACAATAATCTTCTATCACCAACAATGGGGAATGCTTGTTCATCCTCTCCATCTTTGGCTCCTTCGTCTCGTCGAATTTCCATGAAACTTAAGATAGATGATCATTTCAAGCTCCCATCCCCATTGCCAACCTTCCCACCAGGTCAGTGTATATGTTAATATATGGATCATTCAATGTGTGTTTTCGATCATTTTAATCGTTGAGTGTAGCATGCTTGGGTGACAGGGGAAGGATTTGCCAGTGGAGGGATTGATTTAGGAGGACTCAAAGTCGCCCAAGTTTCGACTTTTAACAAAGTGTGGGCAACATTTGAAGGTGGGAAAGACAATCTTGGAGCAACATTTTTCGAACCTTCATTGATACCTGAAGGCTACTTTATGCTTGGCTCCTATGCTCAGCCCAACAGCCATCCGCTCTTCGGATGGGTTCTTGTTGCGAATGATGATCATAATATCAAGTCTCCAGCAAACGAAAGAGTCTTATCTGAGCCATTAGATTATGATCTTGTTTGGAGTAGTGGCACCTTAAAGATCAAGCAAGATGGGTTTGGATACTTTTGGCTACCAATAGCTCCTGAAAACTACAAAGCTGTGGGGCTTGTAGTCACATCCACCTCAGAAAAGCCATCTCTTGGAAAAGTCCGATGTGTTCGAATGGACTTCACCGAGCAGTGTGAGCATGACCTTTGGATTTGGGCTTCTGGCAATCTAGTTCAATCCAGCTAAACTTATCAATTCAGTCCAGATTGTTTTCAGTTTTCCAGACACCAAAGAGGCAAAGAATAACCCCTAGGCATTGTATCATATATATATTGTGTGTTCAAATATTAAAAAATGTGTATGCTCAGGTTTGAAGATAAATAAAAGCATTGATAGAATAAATTCAAAGAAGATACTAACCTTGCGCTCTCCTATACCGGGGCAACGTGCCAGGTCTTCCATGGACGCATCCATTATATGAGACAGAGACTGAGATGACAATATTATTTAAAGAATCAGACTAATTGTCAAAACATGACAACACGTACAAATGCCAGACAAGGAAGCTTACCCCAAATGTAGAACCCAAGGTTACTACGTCTGTCTTGTTAACATGACGTATTGATGTCAGCGCGTGAGTTAGCTGCATTCACAAAATTCAGCTTAGTAAGATATATTTTCCTAACATAACCTAACAGATGTGAGTAATTAATCTTTAGTGGAAACTAATATTTGCTTTTTTTATTTTGTTTATTGCAAAATCAAGTAGCTTAATACTCTACGGAGATCTCAAAGTTATCATACCCGTGATATATAGTCGGTATCCATTTGACCCTGTATAAGATCTGCGGGCTTATTCTCATAAACTTTGATGGTCTCCAAGTACCTTCCACATTCTTCCAAGCTGTATATGGAATTCCGAAGATATATTTTAAAAGCTGAATGAACCTCCTTTTTCTTGAGTGTGGTTACATTATAATTTTCTGGATGAAAGTTTTATAGAATATATCAAATACCTCCACGCACATAGCAGAGTGCAATCATGCAGAAGCGCCGTTCTAGTCACTTCTAACAAAGGTTTCACTACATCTTCCTGAAACAATTCATGGTTAGGTATAAAAGTAAATTAGCCTAGATGCTGGAACACACATAAGTCGGAAAAGGAAGAAATAGATGAAACTTTAATAGCAAATCATAAAAGTTTGTTACCACATCCACATGGCATAAAATAATTCGAAGTTTGTAATTCTTCTGCAACTCCCTTATTCGATAGTAAATATAATCTGGATGAAGCAGGTGATAACGTAGACTGCATAAATGAGATGATATTGATGCATAAGTGTCAAGTTTAACTACTGATATTTGACTCAGAAAAATAAAAATCAAGCCCTGTAGATAATATAAAATGATATGCAAAATGGAAGTTTCAGGATTGATTCCTTCATTGGCCAATAGAAAAGGGTATACAAACTTCAATGACCTTTCTCCCTCATTTTCAGTTTCTCATACACTTTCACACATTTTACAATTACAGGAACAACATCATTCATGCTTAAAGAGCGTAAACAGTTTTAATATCATATATTTCTTCAAGAGTACGAAAGTTACCACCCGGAGCTAGCATAAAAGATCCTGATCACATACTCATATTTTTATTGAACAGATCAGGTGAAACTTG